>JAQFZF010001493.1:0-13984 GCA_034695365.1 Enchytraeus norvegicus | reverse complement strand
GGCGGCGAGCCCTGGAGGAGCGCTCCCAAGGACGAAGATAGAGGGGTCAGCACCACGGCTGATCCTCGGGTGGGCAAACAACAACAAGAGAGAGCATACGGTACTCGTACATAGAAAGAATGCTTAGATGTATGTTTAGTTGTTTACTTACGATGCCAATAGTTACTTTGTTATAATATTTCTACATTGCTATAATTGGAAAACCTCTGGTTACCATAGGTTTTTCAATGTAGTGGTGCAGTATTAAAACAGCCTATACCTCTATAATCTATACTTTATTTTTATAAAAAGAATGGCTACTATTATTGTTTAACCTCACAGAGCCTAGGCTCTTTTATAGTTGCCACCTTCTAATGTACTTATAATTTGCTAATAAAATTAATGTATGTTTTGTTTGTACCTATTGTTTGTAATTTGCATTCAGATAAACCAATATCTATATATCTATCCAGTGCTCTGCCACGTGGCAGGTCCAAGGCTAAATTTCATTCACAAATCAACTCTAGCGTTTAATGAGCACACCATCGACCAACCAAATAAGTCTGTCTCATCACAAAGACTATGTCTTTTCCACACCTAAAATGATGCCTTTGTTCAAGGAAAATATAGGCTTCCGAGGTTGTTTTCCATTGCCTTCCTCAGTATCCGCGTTAGTCGGCTCTTACGAAACACGTGCAGTTATATGTCGGACTATTCTCAAACATCCCAGACCCAACACGGGAAACCAATATAGGAAGGTTAAAAGAAAAGAATCACAGACAGAGAGGGCAAGAGAGAAGAAATACATGTCGACTCCTAGACAGATATAGTGACAGAGAAATAAATTGGTACAAAGACTGACGATACAGATAAATAAAGCTGTTAAGCTAAGTTTAACGTCTGTTTCCGTATCCGAGGATACTGTCAGCGACGGACCCGGCTGGAGATCAAATCCATGACCTCCTGCTTATCGGGCAAGCTTGCTATCGACTCAGCCATCCAACCGGGACAGTGATACATAGAGCAGAATGCGACAATCACAGGTAAAATGATAGACTGACAGGAGACATGTTATAGAGACCTAGGCCTACATGCAAACATAGCAAGGCGAAGAATATAGATTGCTGAGACACGAACCATATGTTAATGGACCATCAGAGAGCAGTCCTGAGTACTAAGAAGTACTAACTGCATGTAAGTACCTAAAAATATTAGTACTAATAAACTTGTACTTGTTAGGCATACAGTGGATAGAATGGCGGATGACAAGACTGCCAACTCGATCGAAAAAAAAATTACGGACAGAGACCTAAATCTGTAAATAAAAATTCGGAAAGTGCAATTTTATAAGGACACATCATTGTTACTGTAGATCATTGATACTGAAATTCTAATTCTCTACGGACAGATAATTAATTTAAGACTCAAATGGCAACATGAAGAAGGATTACTAATTAGGAAATGAAATAGATGGAAAGAAATGGAGAGTTAAGGAAAGCAAACACATTGGAAGAATATGGACGAGAGAGAGATTGTCAAGAAATGAGATGTTGAAAAGGACCATGGACGGAAACTTAGGAGGGGGGGGGGAGGTCCGGAGGGGTCGGACCCCTCAAAGTCTGAGATTCTGAGATGGGAGGGTCGAAGTATCCTTGACCCCCTCAAAATATGAGATGTTTTGGCTTAATATTAGTTTTCTGACGATTTTATGTCAAACTGTGGAGTGTATGACACTTTTTTGTGTGCTTTCAGCTGTGACAGAAATGTTGTCAAACATAGGGATCTAATTTTATTGAACCCCCCCCCAACATTTTTAGACCCCCCCCCCCAAAAAAAAACTCGACCAAGTCTCCGACCATGAGACGGACTCTCCTTGAGATGGACGTGACCAATCCTTATTTCATCCACACAGTGAAATTGCTTCACCTGATCACCGGCCACTCCTCATACAAGCTGTAACTGTGACAGCTGCAGCTGCTGTAATAGCGCTAAACCCGTCCAAAGCTAAAACGCATTAAGTCCAGTTGAACCCCTTCAATCCTGTAAATCGTTCTCTGGGCGAATTATTTTAGAAGTTAATAATACCGAAATTTTGAAAGTAAGCACTGCTGTAATCTTTGGCGTAATGCGTCAGTCAGAGACTTAAAATGCAATCGTACGTTTTTACCCTAGAAATGTGACTAAATAAGGTACATTTTCGGAAAAACCAGCTAAACCAGTTAACAACAGTTTGGTCTACTGCAGATGCAGCTGTAGCACCGGTGGTTTAGAGCATTTCCAGCAAACATTTCATGAAATATTAAATAGATAGGCACGAAGATTGATGCTTAAATGTAATGTTTATGTTTTCATCATTGGCGTTACGATATATCATTTAAATTAATGCAGAAAAGTTAATTAAATCTGCGCCTACCTATAGATTGATTCGTAATGTACTATATAATACAATATACCAGAAACGGACAACGGCTCCTAGAGGCAATAATATTAAATAAAATATTAATTTTAATAATATTAATCATAATAATTGAGCTACATTTTACATTTGTCAACGACGCCTCTTTCTAAAGAAGAAATTTAATTAAATCAGCACGTGATTGATTAATGCATTAATAGTAGAATATTTCTATTTATACATTTATATAAGTTAAGGATCAATACTGCGATTATATTCAGTTCCACGCTAGTATTAATATGCATTATCACGCCTTGCGTAAAAGAACCTTTTTCAGCCAAGTATAAAGTTCATTATTATAATCCTATACGTTTCGTGTAACTTGTCTTACTTTATCCACAACGAGTAGCTTCATATATCTCTGTTAATTAACACAAGTATATCGATCTCTTCGATCTATTTTATCAATATATTCTGTTATATATATTTCTTTTATTATATATTTTATATATATATTCCATCATTCATTTATTCACACAAAAGAGAGGCTCCCTGGTCTTCACAATGGCCTATGATACATATTATCGCGGGTTCAATGCCCAATTTTGACGAACTTTTAGTTACACCCTTAAGCAAGCTGCTTTACTCTCCATTGCTATAATAGTCTACCGTACTCACCATTTCCATAATTACTCAGTGTACATTTACCAAGACACGCACTGGCGACTGCGTGTCCAATTTGGAAACAAATCCCGGCTGGCCAGATATGCTATTATGATCATTCATCATTCCAATTCAAGCAGTTCATTTATCCATCTATTCATCTATCAATCTATGTATCCCAATTTTTCATTCATCTATTTCATATAAATCAACACAGGCAATTACGCCTTACAAGTAAAACTGCATCCTTTCCGTTTCTTCATCCAATGATGATGTAAGGGACGTCGAATATATAGATCTGCTTTATTCTGAAATTATGACGATTCATAAAATTAATATCTATAAGAACCTTGACATGATCAAGAACCAGACCCGCAGCCACACAGCCTAACCCAGCCAGTAGGAAGGGCAGCATGATCTCACTAATTATCCTAATAGCTGACTCACTGCCCACATCATCCATCAGCAACGGCGCCGTGTCCTGGGGGGTCAGGAACCCAGACTCCATCACCGACATATCAGAATTCGAAACACCGATCTGCCGACCAACGTTTAAGCTGGTTGGTTTAACAGGGTGATCTCCTGAAGGATTGCCATTAGCCTTGCTTTTCAATTCTGAGGGTTTGTTTTGAGGTTGAGTAGATTCATCTTGATTATTGCTCGATTTTGATAGATCTTTGGCGGTATTCACTGGGAAGGCGTTATCACGATTAGCATGAAGCTCGATTGCTATAACAGAACTTTCCTCAGTAGTTTCATCATCGTCTCCTTCAAGTGATGCAGCATGAAAGATAACCTTAGGATTCTGGTCTTCTTCAGTGCTCTGTTGCATCTGACGGAGTTTATTCGAGTATTCTTCTATCTCTCCAAAGAGTTGGTTGATACACCCAAGACCAGGGTCATCGGAGAGAGAGTCAGCTCTTTTTGGAAGGTGACTCCCAACTGGATGCTTTTCAGTGGCAAGAGCACGTCGCTCTTTCTTTCTCCTACGTCTTCCAGCAGGGCTTCTGGACCCGTCACTGATGGCACCGTAATCACCTCCACCACTTCTCAGAGCCTCCACCAATCCAGAAGCCTCTGCCACTCTTCTCTTCTTGCGTCTCTTTCTCCTACCACGTGGCGACGAGTGGGAAAGATCACCCAATACTTGGTCGTCCTCGACGTTAGTCTTGACCGTCTTCTTCAGCACAGCCAGAAAATTCTTCTCGGATTCGGTTTTGAAGAGAGTGGAAGGAGGTTCTGGGACCTTAAGTGCCGAGCTGATGGAGGAGCAGCCTTCCTGCGTCCCGCTATCCTCCCCTCCCCTCTCCGGGTCTGCTTCCGTCACTGGATAGGTGTTTGCCACGCCCGGTTCAGACTGAACTTTATCCATAGTTATTCTTCAAGGAGGTTATATTGGCTACCTATAAACTTACGCTAGTGTTAGCTACTCTTGAAAAAGAAGAATTGGTACTGTAGAGTGAGAAAGTTGATTTTGAAGAGCTCTCAATGTGGCCGATTGGCAATTGCATACAGTAATTTCTCAAAATGCACGTCTTCTTTTATCAGACTATACAATGAGCTCAAAACTCGATAATGACCAAATATTTTCAGTTCAAAATTATGTGTCTTCTTCGTTTCTTATTTCATAAAACGTATATGTATTTCATAACTCCGAATGTCTCAAATTGGATGCAGAAACTTTTGATCGATCAAAACGTTTGACAAAGTTTAATCTTCCAAGAATCTCGTATATTAAGATCAAAACTTAATGATGGATTGATGGTACAATATCACTAATGCACCTTCGATTTTGCTAAATACAAGTACTATAACGACAACTCTCAAACAGCGTTAATTATAATTATCATTACTTGCATATGTGTGTATTCAGTATCTGAAGGTGTTTTTCTACCACAGCTGGACGGAATTATTATACCGTGGAACCGTTCTAAGAATTGTACACTGTACAGGTAAACCGCTCTAACTAATTCTATCTTACTCAGCAGATAATGAGAGTTTCGCAATCGCCCTTGTAGTCTTTTTGTAGAATAGTCGGTTATACAGAATTATGCTGCTACATTTTAAAAATGTTAATAATGAAGACTTTGCTAATATTCTGATTTAGACCTTGAAGAGTTATTACAAACATTCCATTTCCACATCAGCTGCTAACCACTGGATCTCTTACAGATTAATGATGGGACGTTTTCAACTCAAATAACTGACAATTCAAGTTTTATATGTATTCAAATTCGATACTTTACAATATTTCTATTTCAGTTAATGGATAATCCAAGATTGAGATATAACTATCATTTGTCCACGTTCTAATAAACTGCCCACCCAATAGGATCGATTTATCCCATCTCTCAGTTATTTTTATCTTTACAGCAATACTATCCCATCTATATATTCACAGATATTGTGTATTCCATGATGAGAAGTATTGAAGAATGATAAAGTCACACTTCAATCGATATCACTAGAACAGTTTCATCTAAAACATTTACAAGTTTACAAGTTGTATGACTTTAGGAAACAACCTACATAGCAGCCGCAGATGATTTATATCCCAGTGGTAATAATATATAACTTACAACACAGCTGAGGATATAAAACAACATATCTAAGCTTATAGGTAAAGTCTAGAAACTAGAGCGAGTAGCATAAACATGGCTCTTAACACCTGCAGATCTAGAGTGAAGGAAATAACACCGTGGAATCTAGAGTGAAATAGCTACAACTGCAGATCTGGAGCCTTTCCTGATGGCAGGTCCAATCTAAGGTATCAACAACCAGAGGATAGTAAATAAAGGGCCAGAAGATTCAAGAACAAGAACGGCAGTGCTCCCAAAGCTACAGATCTTTCACCGGATGTTGATATGTGAACCCGTAGTAACACTGTATAGCCTACTGTAAACAATAATTGTAAACAATACTTCCCCGGAAGTACAAATATCAATTCCCGAAAGTAAATCTATTTAGCCCCAGTCATCATGTAGCCGCTATTTTATCTAGATCTTCTATTATATCGATGCCTACAACTAAGAGCTCTGTAACTGATTAGATCATTCATGAGTATATCATCGATCAACAATTAAACTTAGACAATGCCATCCTAAATGCTTCCATGATATCGTCGTCAAATTACGAAACGCACGCTAATCACATTGATAGCTTATGCATACGATATGAATGCTGTAAAAGCCGTCAAGCTAAATTTAATGTCTGTTTCCTTATCACAAGGATGTTTGATAGAGGCGGACCTGGCTGTGACTCGAACCCGTGACCTCAAGCATATCAGGAGAGAGTGCTTGCCATATACTACGTTATAGATCTAACCGGAACGTCTAACGTACCGGGATGTCTGTCAGAGAGGATAAAGTAAATCCAAGATTATAATACATTTTCGGGACAGACTTAGTCTCTCCCATCTGCAGTAGTCTCTTCTTACAAAAAGTGACTGTAAAAATGTCTGCAAGAAATCTAATCTCAAATATGTTGTGAATATTTCAATAAACTGAACCAAAACCTCCGTTTATTTCGAATATTGAACGTTAAATTTACATATTTTGTATGAAGAACTTGTCGATATCTTTTAATATGTATTAGCCTTATTTAGTTATATTTATTCGCGAAATCTTGCATTCCACAGACTATAAGTTAACCTTATACATTAAGCTAAGTTCAACGTCTGTTTTTGTATCCAAGGATACTGTCAGAGACGGACCCGGCCTGGGACTCGAACCCGTGGGCTCCCGTTCATCAGGATACCGCCCAGACTATCAATTGACATAAGCACTTTGTTACATTTTATCTACACGACATATGTCTACATTATGTCGACATTTGTCTACGACTGAAAATATTGCACAAATCTACAGAAAAATATTTTACTTTAAATTAATCCTAGCGACGATAGCTGCTCGATGTGTTGAGCCGTCTTGAAGAGAAGCCTTGTGCTTCGGAACCTTGACGTAAAACACGCTCAGACCTATTTTTGCTTCCATTTTTCACGCATATAGTAGCCTATACCGAATCGGTTGCACGCACACGTATAGCAATGACATTGTAAAGCAGGGCGCCGTCTAAACTGAACTGAGGATACATTCAATACAAGCGAGTAATGTGGATCGGTCGAGAAATTGCCGGTAAGTCGATTGTAGCACACATATTACGTACACATACATAGAGGGACATACTAACAAATGTAGACACATCGACTGACACATTACAAAACGATTTAAGTAAACGTTATTATACATGTAGGCAAGTCGATTGCAACACACGTACAATACATACACATACATATACACTATTACACACTCACACACAATAATTATAGCATATACTATAGCTCTCGTCAGATGGCGAGATTCGTTTCCAAATTTGGATGGTTAGTTGAAGTCGCCAGAGAATGTCTTCAATGTCTTGGTAAATGTACACCGTTCGCTTCTATTATAGCAATGGAGAGTTTAAAAACATGTAAAGGTTGTACTTCCATAGTACGATTTAAGCACACATTACACACTGACCGACACTTGCAATGTCTTGCATCCCATTTTGGAAACGAGTTAAATACACGAACACACACCCACCCAAACAGGCACATTCACAAACCCACACTTACACATACAAACATTCACAAAAACATACACACACACAGATCTACGAGCACGTTGTATTGATTGATTGAGCAGGTCCGGAGGCTTGTTAGAGAACCGGGAGAGTCGCTGTCATATTCAATTCTGCTTCACCGAGCCCTACACCGTCTGGATAAATGACAACTGACAGACACGCATACTATCGACAGAACACGCACAAAATAGGCTGGGCCAGTGGCACAGTTGGTTAAGCGTCTGAATCTGATTTTATAGATCCACGGTTTGAAATCTATGGCTCACCCGTCACTGATGTAAAAATTTCGGACGCGTACTGGTGTCAAATACATAATAGGCCTTTATCATAAGAGATGTATGTAAAGTAAAAGAATCTGAAAATTAACTGAAAAGGAGAATTCATACCATAGTACTTTTACAATCATAGTCTACCAGTACAATCATAGTCTACCAGTACAATCATAGTCTACCAGTACAATCATAGTCTACAATCATAGTCTACAGTCATAGTCTCGCAAGACGCATACAAACAAACATCAAACACACACAGTCACACACCCATACTCACACCCGTACACACACAGTCACACACACAGTCCCGGTTGGATAGCAAGACGGATAGCACCGGTCCTAATCGGTAGCAGCGTTGCCATAGGTTGGATGTCACGGGTTCGAGTCCCAATCGAGTCCGTCTCTGACACTATTCTTCGTTACGGAAGCAGGCGCTAAATTTAGCTTTATTATACACACACACAATGTGATTAGTAAGGCTGTACAATGCCATTAGCTACGGCCCGTTTCACGGGTAAAACGACATTACTACAACATTGTAGGATACATTGACACGAGACCGGTAAAGACTTTCTCACTAACAGTGACAATTTCTCGGTGACAATCTCGTCTTATCGATTACTCTGAACACGGCTGTCTCAGCAATACAGAAGCATTTCTGCATAATTGTTTCAACTCAGACCTAGCATGCTACTACATCCACAGGTAGAGACTAGAGAGAGAGGACTTGGGGGTCCCCCGAAGTTTGGGATTAGAGGACACACTTTAGGACAGTGTATTTTATATCCCTCCCCAAACTGGAAAGTTGTATACCCCCCCTCCAAGATTTTGAAGACCCGGTACCAACTATTACATTATTAGAAACAACTGGGACCTAAAATGCCATCTGCCAATTAAAGTATTATTTATTTACGGTTAGTAAATGTTTGGGCCCCTAAATCTGAAACCAAATCTCCTCCAATGAAACTTTCTACTTCAGTATAATGATACATTCTCTGTCACCAACAGCTGTCGGCCACCTGCCCAACGTACGAGGCAGACTATAACTGCACCGGCTGCAGTAATTAATTGCTAATATGCCGAGCAATAATTAAGAAAAGTCCGTTTCTTTTCTGATGATGACATCAGAGACTGTATGTACGAGACTTGATGGGGCTGAAAATCGTGTGCTATTAATCGAGATTTAATAACGAACTGTTTAGTTTTTTTGTAGCAATAAGATTTACTCAAAAGTTCTTTTTAATTTATTTAATTCTACCTTTCTAATTTTTCAATATAGAACGCACCAGAGCCGAGCATTTGATACATAAATGCATTTACGACTCGTAATTTTGACGTCCTAGTCGGTAGGACACTTGTCTGAGAAAGAGTAATTTAGTAGTAATTTACTTACTAATAGTAGCAGCAGCAGTACTTAGTAGTAATTTACTTACTAATAGTAGCAGCAGCAGTACTTAGTAGTTTCATTGGTTTTATTTTTTTGACTTGACTCAAACATAATAATCATTACTTTGAGGCTATATGATAAGTTGGCCGGTGTTTAAAAGCCGATGCAGGTAACAGTTCACCTTCAGCCTACAGCAAATGATTTCTCAGGACCGAGTCCCTACAATCCTGCAGGCATGGTAACGCTAGCGGCTATACTCACCTCTGCATTACACGGCGATGGCTTGAGGGACGGGGGGCCACCCCCCACCCGCCCCGGAAATGAGATGTGTATAAATATAATTACACACGGCAATATTGAGCCCCGGAAGCTTTAGATTTCACGAAAATTACTACATAGGCCTATTTGTTACAAACTGCTTGAAACCGAGAAAGCCAATTGATGCAAAACTATTAACATAAATAGGCTTTTTCAATTCGTCCTTGAAAATCCGTCACTTTGAACAGTGAAACAATCAATCATGTCATATTAGCTATCAATTCTAAAGGTCAAATAATTAATCAATCAATTAGGTTTTACCGTTCATAACCCTCAGTTCCTAACCGAAGTCAATTTCGAAAACGAAGCAAAGCTACCTGGCAATAAAAGATAAATAATTAAGTGTTTTATTTTACATTTACTTTAAAAAGTACAAGTACTTAACAATTTTTGTAAACTTGTATAAAGTGCCCCAAAGAGTTTAATCCCCCCTCTTGTCTCCTAAGGAAAATTCTGGCTACTCCACTGTTGCATAAATTATTCATAACATAATCCCCGCGTCCAACTAATCCGCTCTCATAGCAAGTATAAAGATGATAAATGGTCGTTCGCACCAATTTAAGCCTCAAGCTTAAATTTTACTAGTTTAGAACTTGGAAAAAATTGCAGCTACTCGATATAAAAGGTTAAAAGTTAAATCCAGAGTTAACGACTCGTTGCCCTAAGGTCTCATTCCATATCTTTGATAAGATCCCCTCAGTGGCTTCATTCCCTTCAAAAGATATTCCAAGTCCTCAGGCCTCCTATATATGCTTTTCAGTGATATTTCCGAATATGGTGGTAATTGTCAGCTTGCGGCAGAATTTTTACCCCTCATATACTTCCAGGGGAAGATAAAATTCCCTTGTTAAATAATGAATATATTATAATAATTAGATATACAGAATCAATATGATTAAATTGATTATGTCCCGGTTGGGTAGCTTAGTCTGTAGCACGCAAGCCTGATAAACAGAAGACCACGGACTCGAGTCCCAGCCGGGTCCGTCTCTGACAGTATACTTGGAAAGGAAACAGACGTTAAGCTTTAATTATGATACTTCTAAGGTAATTAGCAAATCAATTTTCGAATCCACTAAGCTAATTACTCTAAGCAATCAGGAAACAATGATTATAAGCTAATAAATCAATGGATCAATCAATCCGAATAATCAATGGATCAATCAATCGATCAATAAATCGATCAATTAAGTATATTATAACATCGATGGCCCGATCAATCTATAACTACAAATTAATCCATAAATGGTCAGAATGACATTCACATGTGTATATCATTATATAAATATTACGTTACATTATCGAGCAACTGAGCAATCTGTAACAAACATATCGAATTGCCAGAGCGTGCCTACCAGTGCAATATGAATTAACATACAATTGAATTCGATAAAGAACACAAATCGATCACACCATGTGCTAATTTCTTCTCTATCTGAAGGTCATCAGCTTTGGGGAACTTTAGTCTAGTATTGCATTCCTCAAACTGTTAAGCATTAAATATCAAATACCCTATCACAAATCAGCATGAAAGATAATCATGAAAGAAACGTTGCCTTCAATCACCTTCATGTCACGTTCAGACGTTCAACAAGCATAACTTATTCATCATTCACTGCCAGTAAAGAAGACGAGTGCAAAACGTTATTTATTTATTATATTGACTAATGCTGTGAAGCCTGTGATTGCTTTGTCTGTCATTTCACGTGACTGGTTTATATGTACATTGATTTTGTCTGGATTGAGTGAAGGATGACGAAATATAATAAACTAAAATAAATAATATAAATATAAAAAATGAATATTATTGCTGATTTTTATTTGCAAGCGATCATATGTTTTTTCAAGGACATGACATACGTTTACTGAAGTGCTTCAGAAATTTTATTGTGAACATCCCATTGCAGCAGGCCTCCACAATTTCACATGCTACGAAGAGAATTCACCGAAGAGAATTCAGGCTTTAGCATTTATTTATTCCATTAATTTTTTTGGCAATGAAGTAGCTAAAACTATCTATGTCTTTCTTGTTTCTCAGGCCTCGATTCAGGCCGAGTGGATTCAGGCCTCCACAATTTCACATGCTACGAAGAGAATTCAGGCTTTAGCATTTATTTATTCCATTTATTTTTTTGGCAATGAAGTAGCTAAAACTATCTATGTCTTTCTTGTTTCTCTTCCTTATCTCTATTATTTTTCCTTTCTCTCTATCTCTATATTATTGTATTTCTCTCTATATTCCTCATCACTAATCTCAATCTCCATCTCTAACTCTCTTTTCTCCATCCTACGCTTCACATTTCTCTCTATCTACATCCGGTTAAAAGCGGACTTATCACGTCGCCACTCCTAATCCTATGCATAGCTAATGCTTCACGTGAAACTCGACTCTCAGCTTTCTCTACAACACGAAGTGAAGTTTTAATATATGGCTGGATTGACCATTGTCCGCCATATTTTGTCAATGTTGCAGTGCAAGCAGATACAATGAAACTTTATTTAGTTATCTCAACGATCAACTGATGATTTAATTTGAGTCAAAATTACAAAAATTACAAATGAAGAAGTCCTGAGAAGAGTTGGAGTGCAAAGACATCTGATGAATATGCATGTTAAGAAACAGAAAGAAGAGTTGGATAGGACATGTTTTAAGGGGAAGGGTTTGTTGAAGGAAGTAATAGAGGGTAGAATGGTTGGAAAGAGAGTCAAAGGAAGACCAAGAATAGGAATGTTGGATGAAGTGATGAATGGAGCATATGTGGATATGAAAAGAATAACTGAGGATAGAGAGGTATGGAAACCTATGCAATGGACCTCCCATTAGGCAGCACAGTGAGAGAGAGAGAGAGAGCTACAATAATTGACAATCACATATTTTTTAATGTGTTACTCACTAAGAAACAACGCTGCTCAGACATACTCTTATTCCGCGCACACAGGACAAAAATTAGAGGGAACGTTGGGCCTGCCATTAACGGAAGCTCTTATAGAATGAAACTGCAACTGTTGTTTGTTACTCTAGGTAGATAGTATTAAGTAGGCCTAAAACAGTATCTGGTCCCAATATAATAGTGTATACGTTAAGTTTAGTAAGTCGGCAAGTTGACATTGAACCGGTATATTGGATGATAATGGACTTTCGCCCTAATTTTTTATAGACATGTGCTAATAATTTTTGTAAATTGTTGTAATGTATATAGAAATTGTAGGTGATATGGATGTGAACTTGTGAAGTTCAATATTGGTTATTGCTAGTTTAGCTAATAATTTGGAAAACTGGAGATTGATACCTACAGACGGAATTATGTTCATGTCAGGTTCTATCTATCTAGTGGTCTGGGAAGTTGGAGGTCCTGGGAGTCCAATTTCTTCATAACTCTCTATCGATAGCTTTTCGTTTCATGACATCATATGTTTCACTTCTTTTAAGTCATCTAACATTCCTATACGGCTTCGTCCTCGTCCTTTTCTTCCATTAAACTTTCCTTCTATAATCTCTTTCATCATACCTTCACCACGCAAGACATGGCCAATCCAATAATTTTTTCTTCGGCTAAACATGTCATGTCAGGTTAAACAGCATTATTAGGGAAATAGCATGAAATTAGTAGGTTACGTTCAGGTCAACTTCACATTAAATTTTCATGATCTCTATTTAGCATAATTTAGCCTTACCTTATGCTTAAACGTCTTTGACTTGCATTGCTTGTGGTCAAACGCAGATTGTCGATTACTGATTGATCAATCAATATAATTATGTAGTTACTAATTCTATTATTGATAGAGTATTGAAATCCGATGTGAATATTCAGCTATAAATACGGACGATTAAATAGACAAAAACAATTTAATAGCTCATGTCAATCATATTATGTATTTAAGTAAGTTCAACTTTGTGAACAAACTTATATGTGCAATCGTCACCACTGACATCATCCTTGGATGAGAAAACTGACAGTAAATCTTTTATTAGAGCGTTGAATTCGACGCAAAAGTTCCAGTAGACTTTCGTGATCAATTAGATTGTGCAGGAATGCCCGAGCGCGTGTGCGTTCGATAGATTTTTTTGCGAGGAAAGACGAGTTATTTATCTCTAACATATGTTTGACCAATCGTCAGGAAATGTTCTGTGAGCTTCTAGAAATAACTCAGCGACTATTCATCAGCTACTCCTCAGCTGGCCATCTTTCACGCGCACGTGCACATAGAAAGGTCTAATCGTGCACACACATACACATGCACACGCACATACATGCACACACATGCACACACATACATGCACACACCTGCACACACAAGCACATGCATGCACACACATGCACACACAAGCACATGCATGCACACACATAC
>JAQFZF010001492.1:0-13985 GCA_034695365.1 Enchytraeus norvegicus | reverse complement strand
TATTTACAGTATAAATTATCAATGCAATGTATTTTCTTCAAGAAGTTGTACCTTCTACCGGCTATTTTTAATTCAATAGCCAGTAGAAATATAATAACTTAGGTCTATGAGTAATTGACTCTCAGTGTGCAGATAAATATAGCAAATAAATATAATGAATTATATTTCATCTTTAACATAGACCTGCTATCAAATACTAATAATAGCAATAGTCTATTGATAACCCTACACACAATTATCGCCATAAGAATCACTTATGTCTTTATAAGTTTCTAGCTTAGCTGTAGATAGTAACATGGAATAGTCTATTTAAGTCTCAATCAAGTGTTGATGCAATGTGTAACAATTGTGTATGTGAGGGAATAAGTGTAAATGTAGGCCTGGGCATATTCACAGCATTGTCAATCACAATATCTTTTTATAATTTCGTACATTATTATAATATCTCAGCGACTCAACAAGGACGTAGTTGATGAAAGTGAATGATAGGCTTGATAGCTATAATTAATTATAATTAAGTAATGATTTCTAATTTTATTAAGCTAGATCTAACACTGGTTTCCAAATGAAGTAATGACGCCAGGAAATTTGAAATATGGAATAACAAGAAATAATGGTGTTTGTATATACAAAAATTCATTTCGTTTAAATGCAGAGCGATATTTCTTTAGCAATCGATATATGAATCCTTGGAATTTATTACCTTCTGACGTAGCAAATGCTCCGACCCTAGTTGTTGTTAAAAGAGGCTTAGCTGGCATCAATTTTCGAAAATTCATAAGAACTGAATATGACTATAATGACTAAAGAGTTTTAGGCCTACTCCAAGATGATGATATATGCTGTTGGGACGTCCCTGACATCATCCCTGGATGAGGAAACGGACGTTAACTTTTTTAATAATAATAATAATTTTTATTAAGAAAATTCTAACTTTTATATCTAATATTGGTTTGTTTTTATGTAATTTTTATGTTGTGTAGTTCTGGGTGCGATTTTAATGATTATATATTATAATATGCAACTTTCGCTTATTTGTAGTATTATTTGTAATCTGACATTTCATATTCTTATACAAAATAGTCCATCTAAATATAGACTTTAGTCCTATTGCATGACTTTGTATTTTAATGTTGCCTATTATACCGTAGATGTTTATTAATTTGTAACTTGTAATCCACGATAATTTGATTTGTTTTAAACTCGGAATATGTACGCGCCACTTGTGGCATATATTTCCCTTCATGAGCACATTTATATATCATTGAGAGACTTTTGACATCGTACTATGTGCGACGTGATAAATGAATAAATAAAAAATAAAAATAAAAAATAAATATGCCTGCAATTGTTCATTTATTAACGTCCCTGCTAGTTCTTCGGGTTAGAAAACAGCTATCTAATTACAGATGATTACATGTATGTGAAAGTTGAAAATATCTTGATCGCCATTAGCTAAGTCTTCGTACACTCTAATACAGCAACTCTAAGTTACACAACAGTTTTTGTTTTTCATTTCTTTGATTGATTGATTGACTCATTATTGATAATTTTGTAGGGAATTTCGAGCCCTGGTGATCGATATAGTGCTGGCCACGGACATGTCCTACCACTTCCAGCAAGTAAAGAACATGAAGAGTCTACTCACTATGCCTGAAAAGTTAGTCAAGTTTAACTGGTATAAAAAATTATAGCCATCTGAGCAAGTTGCTTTATGTAAGTGTTTTAATGAAATATGCACAATAATTCTAGTCCAACATGATACCCTAGGATACCCTAACACTTTAGACCCTGCAGGGGCCTCCAATCCATACAGCAGCTGGCGAATTTTCAAGAATATTTTGGAAAAGACGACATCAGGTGGGGGGGGGGGTGGAAGACCGCTATGGTGGTTAATTTTGAACCAATTTAGTGGGTCAAAATTGAAGGGATGGACGAGCCTGAGGCCCTGCCGCATAATGCAAATAATTGTTTTCACTTAAGCAATGGATGAAAGTTATATGAAGTGTAGGTCTCATTAAATTAAAATGTGAATGAAATTAGAAATTAATTCATATGTAATCCCATTCATCTCATTATTTAGATAAGCAACTAATACAATCTATTTAGTATCATTTATTTAATAGCATTTGACTTTCTGTACCGGCAGTGCTGTATAAGTGCTGTATAAGTGCATTAGTTAATGATTATTGCAGCATAATATTATGCATGCAGTGGATCAATGCCTTTTTGTTATTGTATGGACAACAGGCTATAGTTGTCAATAGCTTAGTTATAAAATGATATTGCCATATAATTGATTGATTGATCTATTTATTGATTGATATATTGAGCAGTACAGTGTTGTAATGTATTTTAAATACTTGTATTTAAAATACTACCCTAAATACTTTAAGAGTATTTAGTACTTGTATCTTAAACAATTTGGTGAGTAAGTGTTTAGAAGAAGTAGTTTAAATACTTTTTGGAAGTATTTAGTATTTAGAATATCTTCATGTAAATACTTTTGTCAAAATACTTTTACATTTTTCACACTGCTTCCCATACCAGAAACATTGAGAGGAACAGGGAAATAAACAAGATTAAATGGTCACATCTCTGGATGATTGATAAATTTTAATGATGGTACAGCTTTTGAAGCATAACAACGTCATAGCCCGCCAAAGAATCTGCAACGGTCACACACTTTGACTATATGGACGATAATTGTGAAGCAGAGAATGTGGAGAAATAATGTCTCTGACGTAGCTGTTGAATGTTTGCTCTCCCTGGATATCAGTTGATGTGCTGTGTCGCTAATCAGCTGTCAAGACTATTAAATTTTGTAGTCACCTAAATGCGACCTTTCGATTCGCAGTCGAGTCAATCGGAGAGTAAATCTCAGAAGTAGATCTACGCTCTCCATCCTTTCGTTGGTCGGTAAATTGAAAACAACTATTGCGTTGTAGGCGACTGGAGCAAAAGATTGCGAAGGCAAACACGGGTCTGGCATAAGGTCCTATGGGATCAAAGTTGGGCTGGCGATCTTGCCGTCAGATTAATGACTTTGACACCTGTGTGCTTCAATCGCTTGGAAGCGGAATAAGCTCCAAAACCGTGGGGTCAATTCTGGCCAATGTTGTAGACCTACCTTTACCTCAACCTTTAAATGCGGTTTATATCTTCCGTCTTCTTCAAGGACCTTTGATTGCAGGACATGATAGTGGACATCTTCTTGCTGACCATTCTAAATTATTTAGGCCTGTGACTATTAATGACATGTAGTTCTTAGTTACTTTTAGGCCTACTACAATATAAATCAGTGAAACAGAGTGAGAGATAGAGACTCGGTGAGTACGAGAGAGAGAGAGAGAGAGTTATGGACCTTATATTTTGTTCTGTTCATTGGTTAATTAATTAAGAAACTTTGTTTGAAAGTACTGTGTGTAATAAAGTCGAAATTGATATAAGAGTATGAAGATAAATAAATAGTTCTGATGAGTGGCGAAAAAAATATATAAATCATACAAAACGCTTTAACTTGATCCCTGTAGGCCAAAAGCAATGTGTCTACTACAATATCGAACAAGCAGGAAACATAGCTGTTAGAGTTGTAGTTTGTTTCATTTAGCCCACTAAAAAGGTATTTAGTATTTTAAATAATTTGAGTAAAGTATTTAGTATTTAGTATTTTAAATACTTATGCGGTACGGTATTTAGAACTAATATTTTAAATACTTTTAAAGAGTATTTAGTATTTAAGTATTTTAAATACATTTGAAAAGTATTTTATACAACACTGGTAAAGGCTGACCACCAAGTGGGTCAGTATAGGTCTCAAAGTTGAGACGAGTCAGGTAGTAGGCCCCATAGAAGTACTAATATATACAATATATTTATATTAAATACTATATACAATATATTGAAGTACCAATATATAATGTGTATATATTAGTACTTTTATGGTAGGCCTTATTTCTGGCGATTTCGGTACCAATGTCAGTCCAGCGTTCGGTAGCCATGTAAGTCCAGGAAATAAATAAATTGATTGATTGATTGACTGATTTATTTAATTATTGTTTGATTGATTGATTGATTGATTGATGGATGGATTGATTGATATATCAGGGACGGTTCAGAACCTGCGAAGTCTGATAACATCACCAGTGCCTCAGGTACCTCCACCCATGTCAGACCAAGAGAGGTCCATGGCGGGCTTTGCCATCCGCCCACCCTCTCTGCCCATGATAGCTCAGGGTCTCCTCCTAGCGTCCAATAGACCTTCGACCGTTCTGACTGCGCCCACCGCTGATAGCGCCTCCAGGCCCAGTGTTACTGGGCTGAGTGTGGGAGGTGAGTGAGTTATTCAATTAATCAATCAATCAATCAATTATTGATTGACATTTAGAGAGAGAGCGAGAGAGAGAACTATGATTTATTTCACAAAACACACACTTAATATGGTTATCAGAGAAGACCTAGGTCTTATCTAGCTGATCACCATACATACACACACAAAAATAAAAATACAATTGAGACCAATCGAACATGCACACAGAAAATTTATATAGCGGAGCTTTGATCATCACAATTACATATCTTCCAATCTCAGCCAGTACCGTAGGTAGGCCTATAATATGTTATCAGGGTATAGGAGATCATGGTTTTCCACAAAATTAATTTCTCGTTTCTGCGCAATTGAATAGAAAAACTTCCATTACACTTGACTCGCAGACTAATCGATTTAAGCCAATTTGCGTCCCTGACATCGCCTTCGGCTAAGGAACCGGACGTTAATTCTCATTGATTGAGTGATTACTATGTGTACTTAGAAGCGAGCACACCAGCGATCAGCACGACAGGGGTGAGCGCGACCGAGAGCGCTGATGCTATAGAGGGTCCAAGGCGTAGTGTGGTGAGGTCTTCCTCCATCAACACAAACACTTCCAACTACAACATTAACAGCGCCACGAGGGTCGAATCTAACAAATCTGTGAAATCAGGGAGGTCCAGTGGAAGAAACAGAAATAATTCCGCCAAAATCTCATTCGAATCTGAAGGGAAGCCATCGGCTCAATTCCATGGGAAGCCTCCAGCCAACTTCCAGGAGAAGCCTTCAGGACAATTTGAAGGGAATAATTCAGCCAGCTATGAAGTCAATCATGCAACTCAATTAGTGCGAAAGCATCATTCGTCTCAACTAGAGGTGAAGCATTCAGCTCAAGTCGAGAGAAAGTTTTCTGCTGAATTTGAGGGAAAGCCTACAAATCACTCCGAAATGAGATCCACAGACGCTCACTACCAGGGAAAGAATTCCTTAAAAATGGGCGGAAGACCTCCAACCAAATTTGTGGGAAAGACTCCAGACAAATTCGAGGGAACGGCTCCAGTCGAGGAGAGGACTCATGTGGAACATATTCACTCTACAAGACGTCACGGGGGGAGGGGTCACAGGAAGGAGGAGGGTCTGCTGAGCTAGGGGGAGGAGCTAAACCGATACTGGCTCTAAGGACCGCCCCCTGGAGCAGCCTGCTGAGCTCAAGCAGGCTAGGGAGTAAATACGTCACTGACATCGCCTGCGGGTGAGGAACAGGACGTTAAATTCTCATTGTACTGTATTGTATGTGCGAGGTTTTGCAGATATGTCATATAGGAAGAAAGCATGGGAACAGTCTTAATGGCATAGTCATAATTATGTTTTTAAAGGTTTAAGGTCCGTTTTCTCATCCAGGGATGATGTCAGAGACGTCCCAAACAGGAGTGGCAGCAGAGCAGAAGCAGGCCTTGGTTTAGGAGTAAATGTGTGAGAGATTAGACTGCGGTAGGCGTGGGTGTAGGTTTTTAGAAGAGGTAAAAATTATCCACGAGGTATTAAATAGGTGTGTCTCGGTAAAAACACTGCCATCTGAGGAAGACAATGGAGACCCACCTCACAAAATAGCTTCTCCAAGATATATGGCATTCAAACTAAGAAAAGACCTTCAGTCCCCTGCTGCCCTTCAGTAGAAGGTGCAAACTTTAATGGGGGTAAAGAGATGGGGGCTTTATACGCCATGGACCTACCACTTGGCAGAGCACTCGATAGATAGATAGATTAAACAGGGGATACTTCTACTAGCTTCAAACTCATCTATTAGACGCTTAGGAACATTACATATCTTACCAAGTATATCGGCGGTATAGAACTACTTGCAGTTGCATAGTCTGCTTGCGACTATTCCCATGCATCGCCTTCGGGTGAGGAACCGGACGTTAGATACCCATTGTGTATAGTATTTGTTTTGTTTTGTATTGTATATGGACTTGTGATTAGCAAGCTTATTCAAATGTTTATTCAAATGACTGTACCCCATGGACCAGCCGTTGGGCACAGCACTAACTTTGAAGAAGTTTTGTCTACGTCTATAATACAAATAATGTTACAATGTCCGGGCGGCAACGTTACAGTATGAACGTTATTGTTCTAACAGAAGAGTAAAATGTAAACTAATAAATTTTCAGTTCGCTTAGACAATTGTTCCAAATGATCATTTTACAATGTTACGTAGGTTCATGGTTCATGGTTCATGAAAACATCGAACACAATGCTACTGCTAATACGATAAGAAGAACAAAAGTTTCACTTGAAACTAAAAGGAAACACCAAAAACTGAAAAATATGCAGGCACTGAAACGTCTTTCTATGCTGTGTCATATTATTCACAGGGTTGAAGAAGTATGTGCCTGTTTATATGATGCAGACCATAGGCTTAGTCAATAGTAGTCATCTTGACCCTGTTCCGATTACCCAATTCTGAGTTAATTAGCGAGTTGGCTTCTACGCACAAACCTGTCGAAATCTGCAAAATATCGAAAAGAATCCCACCAATATTATACTGCAGTTAATAAGAAATGAAATAGATTTAATGCGAAGCCGGACTTAAACCTTCAATATTATTCATAATTATTATTATCATTACTCAATTTCTCCAATTCACTATGCGACGTAGTATTGTTGTTGAGGAAAATAATTTTCCTCAATCAATCAATTTAAATTATGTAAATTGATTTATTGAGGATAAACTCTAATTCAATACAGATAATTATATTTTTGTAAGCCCATTGACCTAATTATTATTTTATTGCGGACTTGACTCAAACTTAACTCATTTGCCATTGAGTGAAAAGAGGGTGAAAAGAGAGAGTTAACTGATAAGACTTCGGAAATAATAATTAATTATGAGATAGCATCTCTCTAACTAGATCAGGTACACTATACAATATAATACAGTATGTGATTAACGTCCGTTTCATCATCTGACGACGATATTATGGACCTCTTAAACAGCACAAGCAATACTAACTGGCCCACTGTTAGTTATGTCCCCGACATCGCCTTCGGATGAAGAACCGGGCGGTAAATCCTGATTGATTGATTGATCTATCAGTTATGATATTAATCTTACCTTAATTCATTTTCTCTAGTGATCAAATCATTAAGTTCATCCTTCATTTTGAGTTTAGTTGGTGACGTCACACCCGCACTCGCCAAGATATTCTGAACACCTTTCGATGCTGCGAACTTCTTCAGAAGTTCTAGATCTTGAAATTCAGAACTGGACTGTTTTCTATCTCCCTTGACCCAACTGGGATAAGTTACCGACCTAGGGGCTCTTTGGGATTGACTTCTTGCTAGCGGTTTGTAGGGTGTCGAGGCTTTTGTCTGAGGAAATTCATTGTTTTGAAAAGGCGCCGTCCTTGCTTCGGTAAATGTTGTCTTTCTGGACAAACCCATACCAAATTTCTTCTGTGAGCTTATCATACTTTTACTTTCTACTTTGAGTTCCAATTCGCGCTCTTTATCTTTCTTGATTTCATCCTGTAGAAACTTGTTCCTAACCTTTTTTAGTTGATGCTTAGTGGTGGTGTCTACTCCAGTTTCATAGCCATTGTTTTCCAGCATCAAAGTACTTATCTCCAGTTCACGCTCTTTGTCTTTCTTCAGTTCATCTTGAAGAAATTGGTTTGTTACCTTTTTCAACTGGGGCTTCAGAATGGTATCCGTTTGAGCATCAAAGGACTTCTTACTTTGATCATGCTGTGGATACGATTTTGTTACTTTCTTTAGTTTGGGTTTAGAGATTGTCTCCTCTCCAGTATCGAAGCTTTTACCTTGATCAAATTTAGAAATCTGCTTAATAACTCTGCACTTTGTTATTTTCTCAGATGACGTTGGGCTGAGATTACATTTGACCATCTCAAAGGAACTCTCTTTATTGTGAGTTTCAGTAGATTTACACTCATCCAATTTCAAGCTTGCAGTTTTCTTCAGTTTAGTTTTGGCACTCACTATGACATCATTACGGACGTCCTTATATACTTGCTCTACCTTGCCTTTCTCCAGATTTTCATATATACTTGGGTCCACTGTTCTATTTTCCACATGGCTTTTGATTTCGTAGCTATCCAATAAGATATTGCAATGATCAGTTTGATATGAGCCTCTTTCCTTAAAACTGGCACTCCTTGCTATATTGGCAGTCCCTTGCTTAATTGAGCATTTAGCCATTTCAGAAGTAACATTTTTGACAGTGGACTCAATGGGCGACTCACCGTACAGTTTCCTATTAGATGTCTTCTGTAGTTTATTCTTAGCATCCAGTAACACATCAGGTCTAATGGTTATATCTTCTGGTTCCTCGATCATTTCTTTCGAGTTGGAACTTTCGCTTAATTTTCTTGCCATTTTCTCGTCTGAATTGTTAGACTCCGCAGCTTTGATTTTCTGAGTCACTCTACTCGTTTCCGGTGCAGAAGACAGATTCAAAGGTTTCACAGCTAAGCTCGGCTTGGCAGTAATAATTGGTTTGGAAGCTGCATTCGAAATTATTGACGCAGGTTCAGACTGATTTGATACTGCTATTGGAACCAGGAGTGGTTCATATGTGATATTACCCAGATCTGTTTCTTCCTGTAATGGAAATTCCTCCTTCTCTTTTGCTGACATATCACCGTTCTGATGATTTTCCTCAGTACTGCATTTATTTTCAGTTTTATTCTGTTTAACATGGACCGTGTTATTCAGCAGTTCCTTGGTGGATAATTTCGTCGATAAAGTGCTGTGGGGAACCTTTCTCAAAGCTCCAATAGCATTTGAGATGACGCTAGCATCAATCGGTGAACTTGATTGATTGATTGATGATGTTATCGTCTCAGAACGCTTGACTGATTTGTTCTTATTCAGATGAATTTGTTCTTTGACAGAATTACTTCTTGCAATTCCATGTTGGTGACCCTTTCCATCCGATGTGGTTTTTGACGACTCAATACTAGGAGAGGAAATCTTTCTATTTTCTGATTTGTCATCAGAGGATGGCTGACGATTGAGATTTCTTGCTTGCTGCAATTCGTGCTCTCTTTCTCTAAATTCTCTCATTTCTTTCTCAATGGGAGTCTCGTAGGTTGGGAGGTATGGAAGATTTCTCTCACCATTTTCTTCAACAGTAGCAGCATCAACATCTTTCTTCTCTGCCAATGACCTACCTACTTCTTGCTCCTCTTCTCTCTCTCTTAATGGTTTGAAATGCTCTCTTGCACTCAGAGCTGGTGTATGAGTCAAAACTGGTCCACTGTCAGCTTGACCTGCAATGATCCAATCAGAACCTCCTGCCTCTGTCGCATCACATACTGTATTACGAATTGAAGAACAATTATAATCATCATCATTCACAGCAATAGAATAGCAATTTTCATCTATTTTAGAATCATCGATCCCACCTTCATAATAGGAATGTTCGGATACTTCAGCAGAGTGTTCTGAAAGCTCAGAAGGAACCTGGTAAGCTGTAAAAGTGGTTTCATCGATATCAGAGCTGTCAGGTAGATCCAGTCCCATCTGTTTCCATCTGCCTCTCAATTCCATCTCTCTTCTCTTTAGAGCTCTCAGTTCTTGTGCTATCAGGCTTGCACTCAGCTGTTCAACCACTTTCTCACTGTGGAAGTCACTTCCATCTCCTGTGCTTACGCTTCCTTCTTTCACACCTTCCTTGTCGCTAATATCTTCAAAGCCACCTTCGGTTCCTTCGTCAGTGTCAACTTCATGGTTCTGCTCTTCAAAATATCCGTTGCCTTCCATCTCGTCCCATTCTACTGCACCTCCATTTTCCTTTTCCTCGTTTTCCCTTTCATCATCGTGTTCATACTCATCTACATACGAATTATTATATTCCACTGATTCTCCGCAATAATCCAGACGGTTTTCATCAGCACCATTCTGTCCATTCTCGCTACTCATATCAAAGACTTCTTTGCCATTGACTCCATCACCATTGGTCTCCTCTTTGCATTCCAACTCTCTTCCATTCTCTGCCTCTTCCACTGATCCATACTCTCCACCAGGATTCGTCTGGTTCTCTGCTGCACAGTATTCCTCCATCAGCTCATCCACGGAGACTCTTTGGGACTCGGGATTGGGTTCCGCTTCCAGAGCTTCTACAGTTATCTAAAATACACAAAGAAATTAAAGTTAATTTTATTGCATTTTAGTCAATACATTGGAAAGTGTGTTATGGTGGTATAGAACTGCCTGCAGTTACCTAGTCTGTCTGAGACGTCCCTGACATCGCCTTTGCGTGAGGAGTCGGACGTTAAAGCCTCATTGTATTATATAGTACGTAAACCCTCATTGTACTTTATTTTTTATTTTTGTTAATATTTATTTTTTCACACACATGTCAACCGCAAGAATATATAGGTTTCTTTTCTTAATTTCTGTGTCTGGTATATTTTGTGGTCTGCCGTCCCACTGGTTAATCGTACCGTTGCCGTAAAGAGCGCACAAATGCAACAAGAGCTGATACACGATTAACCAGTTATTAAGTTAGCAATTCAATGCATTGCAAAACTGGAAGAGTGTTAGATTAACAGCAATACATTATAATACAATACAATGCAATGAGGAATTAAAGTCCGCTTCCTCACCCAAAGGCTATGTCAGGGACGTCACAATCTAAACTTTAAAGCGCAAAGTGTCAATGATTGATATATAATTACTATTCTTACCTCAGACTGCCTCATCCCCACTCCTAGGTCTGACGCATCGACCTCTTCCAATCTGTCTGGCTCCACTTTGAGTCCAACACTTGTTCCATCCAAAGTCATCATCGGCGACGTAACCGCCCCGGGGATGGTTGTAGGGGTGCTCGGGCCCCTGGTCCCTCTATCACCTCCCGTGGGAGTCATGAAAGGCTTGGGAGCGACCAGCGAGGCTAGAAGGCTAAATCCAGGTTTTACGCCAGTTTCACCGCCAAAAGGCATAATCGGCGATTGGCGTGATTCTAATCGCGCCGCAGTGGGTGTAAGCGGAGTCGATTTAATGCCAGTTTTACCACCCGAATGCGTCATCGGTGACTGGCGAGACTGGTATTCTAACAGTCCACTAATAGACGGAGGCGGAGGCGGCAGAGACGGCGTGACCGATGTGGCGCACGATTCAGAGGGTACTAGACCTGACTCCTTCGACCCATCCTGAGCGGGTGTAGGGCATATCTCAAGGACTCCACTGCCCTGGGGGGCTCGATTGGGTTTTGGGGGACTGGCAGGGTGCTGGAGCCCTGGTCCTGTCACCGAGCAGCCCTGAGGGGAGGTTGAGGAGGCCCCAGGGACCTCCCAGGCCGTGCCTTGGCCTACTGGGGTGGTTACCACAGGTGTCTTGGACACACGCATGATTCTTATTAGAAATATTTAATTAAGATTTGCTGTCATTTCTATTGCTGAAAATGTACATGTTTTGATTTATACGAATTTTTGCAAGCATATTACATAATTATGTATAATTTCTACTTTGTTTCTAACCTAGTATTTTGGAAAAGAAACTGACTTTAACTTCTCATTTTATTGTATGCAGGATAATATAATGACGTTATTTCGGAAGGCATGTGACTGCTCGACACCTTTACTTAATAGCAAGCTAATAAATGTAGGCGCTTGTGCATGCATGTATTGGCTAATGAAGTTCCTACGGTAAACAAAATAATCTCTAAGAAAAAGATATACAAACTCAACAGTTAACTGAGTTGGACCTGAAATACATTGCACGTTGCATTGTTGTGAGTTTAAATTTTAGCTCTGCCCTGTTTACCGAGGTCAAAAGTAGAGGCCTCGGAGGCACAGACGTTAATCATCTTGTTATGACCAAACGTCTATAAACATCAACCACACACATTTACTATGCCAGGACATCGTACTACGTCATGAGCCCAATGTTACCACCTAGACTGGCCGAAGAGTTAGTCGTTGATTGATCTTTTAGCAGACGTTAGTCACCTAGTTACGACACAGCGACTTTAAGCTCTAACTACCAACCAACCAACATTTATTTAATATTGGAGAACCTTTTAATGCAAGTTAATTTATCCATTCTACTTGTCTAAACGATAGGCATCTATCAGACCTGTGGTCTGATTTGTCAGGAACCAATCACAACCCACCTAACAACCCTAATTATCCCTAAACAACCAGTCACAGGCTTAGAAACGTCTATTTCCAGCGCTGTGATTGGTTGATTTTTCAATATTTGCAAATCTGTACTACAACTTTCTACAAGTAGTATTTTAGCGATCGATAGCGTGCTTGTCTTACAGAACAGATGCTTCCGATTCTAAATCCAACCAGATCCATCACTGACACCATCCGTGGGTAAAGCAACTGACGTTAAGTTCATTTGCTGCAAATCAAATGGGACGCCCACTCGTAAGATGATAAAACAAAGATTGAATTTTTGCATTAATTAATTAAGCTTTCGCCTATATGCATTTCGCAATGTTAATTATTATGCAACTAAAACTTGTAGTAACTTCTTGCAAAATTGCCAACTGATCGTGTCTAATGTCAAGCACGACTCTGCTCATAAATGTAATATATCTAGACCTGGTATGAATCTTAGGGTGCTAATTACAAGGGGGGGGGGGGTGGGTTGGGGGGGGGGGGGGGGGGGGGGGGGGCCCCCCTCGCCCCCCAAAAAGAAATCCACATTTGTAAAATGTTCTTTATAAAGCCTTTTATCAAAGGCCTTTCCACTAGTATAATATAAGTTATGATGTAAGCTATGCTGTGCCTATTTTAAGTAAAACATTTCAGAAATATTTATCCATATTTATGTCTTAATTGTTTAGTCGGTCGCGCACGTGCCTGATATAAAACCGCGGTTTGTTTCTCAGCTTTGTCCGTCGTTCCTGTTGAATATTTCAGTAGGCCTATCTACGTTAGTTGTTTCCTACGAACACGTGCACACGAATTGGCACTGAATTGCACACGTGCAATTCAGTGCCATCAAGAGTTAGTACATTTGCGATTGTCTAAAAGCCTTGGCTGCCAGACTACCTACACTATACTAGTCAGAATGCTATTAGATACACACCCATCATATCGTCGACCCTGACATCGCCTTCGGGTGAGGAACCGGACGTTAAATCCTCATTGTATTGTATTGTATTGTATAATTGTCCTCAAATGATGAACCGAACGTTAAACCGTTATATACTGATTATACGGCCATCAATTATTCCGAAAGCGTCTCGATTCTCTTGCTGATTCTCTCGCTAGCGCACTCTAGGGAGAGAAAGAATTGTTCGCAGTCAAATCATTGGTGAGCTGCTCAGCATCGTTCAGCTTGTTCTAGTTGCGCGGTGAAATAATGATCTCTAGCGTTCGTAGCACGGACTAATATCACCATAGCTACATTGTCGGTTTCTCCAATACATCAAAGGAATAACTATCAAAATAATTCTCTATTTTAATACGACAATGAATCATAATAATAACAAGCGGGCAATATAATTGAGCATGTAGATTAAATC
Organism: Enchytraeus norvegicus; assembly: GCA_034695365.1. Taxonomy (NCBI): domain Eukaryota; kingdom Metazoa; phylum Annelida; class Clitellata; order Enchytraeida; family Enchytraeidae; genus Enchytraeus; species Enchytraeus norvegicus. Next base: position 171 of record JAQFZF010001492.1, on the reverse strand, counting down.
AAAATGTGATGGAATGAATTAAGCTCTAAATCATCAAATCCAAGAAAATCATGTGGTTAACATCAGGACCTGCTACTCATGATAGTAAACAAAAATGCACCGAGCGGCGGTACATTTCTATTTGGTAGATCAGTTCTGCCCATTCTACATAATATTATAATTTAAAACACT
>JAQFZF010001491.1:0-13989 GCA_034695365.1 Enchytraeus norvegicus | reverse complement strand
CTTTTGATGCAGCAATTAGGACAGCGTCGTCGGCGAAACGTATGTTGTTCAAGTTGTGTCCTCCTATCACAAAACCTATTCTATTCTATTCTCTGGATATTTACTAGGTTAATGATTAATTCACGGTGGGAGAAATAAAGAGAGAGAGCGAGAGAGAGAAAGATTGATTGATTAATAAATCTAATATTTAATTACATGACTTTTAATTAATGCTATAAACCAACGCAAAAACATGTGACGTCAATTGTATACCGAAAATCATAAAATATGTATAATTATAAATCTACAAATTTAAAGAAGGACCATAAGTTTATTAAAATTTAAGTCTACAATATTAAAAGAAAGACCATAAGCTAACATAATTATATTCTGTCCATGTAACAATACTTCAGCACTAACGATGGCGGTATACCGCCGTCCGACGAATAACTTTCATCAAAATGTATGTGATTTTACGAACAAAGGGTGTGTTTGAAAAATTTGTCATTGATAACGTCATCAAATAGGATTCTTAGCCCCCTATAGCCTCAGAAACATTGGGGAGGGAGGCTAACTGACAGGTTTGGGGGGGGGCTTCTTGTTTTAAACTCATTTTCACACAGAATTTATTCTGATGTAAAATGCTGTGTGCCAAGTCTGTGGCAAGAATGCATTAAAGTGAAGACATTCGTGTCAAAATAAATCATTAGATCAAGTATATCATGCGTATTATAATAGTGTGCGCTATTCTTATTATTTAATTTGTTAGTCGCAGCATCATTTCGCAGCCAATTAAATGTTAATTAGATTTTGATAATTGTAGCATACATTCCCTCTAGAAGTTCCCACTAGAATGTCCAAGATTTGATCTCTGATCGGCTCTTCTGGGGATTGACCCCCGCACGTCAGGTTCGATATATAGTCCACGGCACTACCACTTAGTCAGTGAGACATGCCTAATTTATTTGCTAACATGCTAACATTTTTGAGAAGCCTATGCAGTTTGAGGTAAATCAGTTATATAGGTCAACTCTTATGTTTGCCGGATCCAACACGGCTGATTAGAACTCTATCATACTTTCCTCTCATATTCAAGGAAATGACTAATCCGATAAAGTTCACATTAAATTTAGTAAAATAATTCTTAGGATCGTGACATCTATTAAATTAATTTTTGTCCTCTCTAGCAATCTAACGTATATTGCTATTCCGAACGGGTGTCAACTCATGCAGGATGATGAACCGGACGCAAAATGATGAAATGTATGTTTAAGAGGCAACTTTGCTAAGCTCGAACATGTATACGGCAGTTATAAATTTTAAGGAGTAGATGGTCATGTCATGCGAGTTGAAATAGCGAAGCATGACGTCTAGGATTCAAACTCTGCAGGAGCCGATCAGAGAGCTATCTCCGACAAACTCGCGATCAGTATAATTCAATACAATACAATTAGAATTTTTAACGTCGGGTTCTTCACCCGAAGGCGATGTCAGAGACGACTATAATAATGGATAGCTGACGTAACCTTCTAAAGATTAAAAAATATGATGTTAAAAGTATTAATTATAATATTCTTGAACAGTTATTGTGTGTTTATGTATTTTAGATCAGGATTAGTATTCTTTTTGATATTTCTAAAAGCTCTAATGGATTAATTGACGAAAGATTTCATGCCTGCCAAGCTAATTACACTAACTGGTCTTGACGTCATTTTCTTCATAGTATTTATCTCAGAATCTGAATCTATTTGCTTCAATCTATCTCCAGATACGCTGCTAAGTGGTTGCACAGTGGACACAGAAAAGACAGTCAAAGGTCTGGAATTCGATATTCTGTTGGGAGAGAAGGATGTCGTTGAACTGGAAATGTAGTTCTTGGAAGAAGCCGTTTTACTATCAAATACCGGAAAATTTCTTCCATCGTTCTGAGATATCTCTAAAGCCACTTCTGACGTTTCATTTTCACTTTCATCTACCAAATTATTTCTCCGAGTCTCGTTATAACCGGTCTGATCATAACCGATGAAATCACAACTGAACTCCTCATGATGCTGAGAGACGAAGATTGGATAATTGGTTAAACGAGATGCTTGGACGAGAGAGGTCGCAGGTTCAATTGATGACGGATTTGTGGTTGAATTAATCAATCCTGTTCTTCTTTGAGGTGGTAGAGGCGGAACTGGTTTCTTGAGACCAACTCCGGATGAAGTTGCTCGAGAAAATGACGATACCGGTGCAAGATTTTCATTATCATGAGATGTGGAATGTTGAACGATTGGCCAATTTGTCATTTCTTTTTCTGATCGATTCAGTGCAGTATCTATATTCTCCAAATCGTAAGATTGAAAATATGATTGAAGACTGCCAAATGATTGCATACCCGTTACAACATCACAATAACTGCTAAATGATGCTAAAGATGTCTCTGAATCAATATTATCTCTAAAGCAATTCGTCAGTTCTTTCCCATCTAATGAAGGTTTTTCATTTCGAGAAGAATCAGCTGATATTTCCTCACCGTATATCTGAGGTATTTCTGCGGTAGGGAACCTATGAATTAACGATTCCTCAATAATATTACCGCTTATTTCCCTTAGTACTTGTAAGTTATTCCTGTTTTTATTCTGACTGAGTCTTTGATTTGTATAATTTGAATTGTGCATCAGATCATTACGGGAAATTTTGGATTGATCGATTGATGGATTTAATCCCAAGATTCTTTGTGTATTTTCATCTCTCCTATAATTTTCCTGACTCTGAGTGTAACCCGTCCGATCAAAACCACTGACGTCATCACTGACGTCATCACGATCGTTGTGCTGATAGATGGCAAGAAGAAAATTCTCGGCTCGACGAGCTTCATTTCTCGCAACATTATCAGTCTTTCTCAGTTGAAGAGAAGCCTGAAGGAGAGATTTCTCAAATTTGGTTTTGTCAACATTTATTGATAGAAGTTTGCGTCTTCTCTGTCTCGATACCTCGGACATCTGCAATAGAAATAAACTATTATAATTTATAGAATTATACCTACATCATATCCGTGTTAGCCGTGTTAGATCCGGCAAAGAAAAGAATAGACAAACCGAAAGCTGCACGTTTTTCGTTCTAGCCGACTAACGCAGTCACTGGTTCTGGAGACCCCTCAGAATTCAAAATTGTCTCCAAGAAAATATGGCATACAAACTCTACTCTTTCATGCCATGGACCTGCCGTTGGCAGCGCACTGAGAGAGAGAGAGAGAAAGCAAAAGAATACATCCAGTAGACATGCAAGTTGGCTAAGTAAGGTACATACCAGAAAATTTTATGAAATTATGGTACATGCATTAATTGTAAGCCGCCATTTACTACTGTTAGGTTCAAATTGCATTGTGCTGATTTAATTTGTATTATAAAGTACATCATAAGTGCTGAAAGGCCTGTGGCTACTTGTCCGTTTTCACCTGATATGATGGCTTCTTCAATGCACTGCTTAATACAGTGCAATACAATACAAACGGACATTTTAAAGCGCTAGATACAAAGTATCTCAGTAGTGCCTTGTAGTCAATCATACGCCGTAAACCAGTTTAAATAGACAGGTCTTTAACTTTTTACTGAATATAAATAGTGATTGTTTCTGAAGTCTAAGTAACTAGGTAATGAATTCTAAACTACTGGACCACACTCTGCGAAAGTACGTGCACCTAGCGTGCTACAATAATTGACCGTGAGTAGAAATTTGCGCATTGGATCATTCATCTGGCTGTGCACTTGACAGCGACAGTGCAAAAAAAGTAGATTCTGAAAATTACACAATCAATTTAATTACTATAGTAAATTGAATAGTAGCATTTCAAGTTGAACGCGCCGCTTTGTGTTAAATTTACCAGGTTACTATAATGTGAGTAATTTTGGCCGAGACAATTGCACATCGGCTATGGTTACATAGGTTCACGATCCAAATTCCAGGTCTCACCAGTCACTGATTTAGCCGTTATTCCGCGAAACCGACGTTAAATTAGCCTCTTTAATATAACGATTAATTAGTATGAATGTGTGCTTGATAGTTTTACCAGAATGTTGTACAGTCTCTCGCTGTGGTTTGGTTGAATGGATTTAATGCTGATCAGCAGAGAGTTGCGAGTTTGCTCCATAGACTCGGGATCAGCTCCCATATCATCTCCACATTTCATTAATGGGATAATAACAGGTCTCAAATCCTGGACCTCTGAGAGTCTGAAAAATCAATCAATCAATCAATCAATCAATTCTGTAGACAAATTGCGATACACACCCAGGAAGAATTATGATTTTATTTTCACGAAAAACACACACATATGGCCATCAGAGAAGGCGACAATCTCATCTAGCTGATAACCAGAAAAAAATCCAGGAGCGGGAGATTTATTTTCTTTGGCAAAGTCTCTCTATCGCTCTCCAGAGGTTTAATCCAGTTTGCTTTCGCGGTTCTTTCAATTTAGTCGATCTCACGTAGTCGTGCCACGATTAATTCTATTTTTAATGAATCGTTTTTATATAAACCCACAGGGTTGTTTAATCCAACCGAGGGTAAAAAGCCAATCAATCAATCAGTAGCTTAATAGATGAAAGAATGAACGAATTAATACTGTCGGTAAATAAAATTAATCAATCAACCAAGCAATCATCAATAATTAGTCCTGTAAAACATGTGCGTCTGTCATGCGTGAATGAAAAGAATATGAACGAATTTAAAAAACAACAACAAGTAATCAACAAATTTGTCTATTTTTCTTTAGGTCTTTACAGGCAGTTTAAAACGGTTATATTAAATCAATATATAAATTCATGAATAAAGGAATAAAAAGAAGAATTGCATACTTTTTCAAATTAACAAGAACTCTGAAGAGTCTGTTTGATTTTCTGAGAGAATCTTTAATTCTGGCAGGTTCCTCTCTCAGAAATCTATAACAGTTCATTTTTATATCTTAATTACATCGGCAAATCCATTAGTTTTACTGTACATGAAAGTTTAGATATTGAAGAGATTGCAAAAAGTAAACATCTGTAGATATGTGCGATTGTTAGTTGTGAATTTTCAGGAAAAACTACAGTATAATACTACAGTATATATAAAACTACAGTATATATAATACGACCTGTATAAAATAGATTACGCATATAGAGTTTACATATCGTAACATTTAACATTTCGAAATTGAAATTGACGTTAAATTTTTCATTAACGGACAGTATGCAGAAATTAAAGTTATTTCTCGATGGCGTCATAGCATAACGGTTAGGATAACGAACTCTGATGCCGGTGATTGATGATGCCTGGGTTCAAACCCCGGGTTTGCGTCAACACCAGTACCCTCGGCATGGGTGTGTAATCAGTGTCAGGAAGGTTAATCGTACAGATACGCTAGTTGTATGACGTTTTGCATCGGAAAGTTACGAATAATAATGAAGACGACAACGGATGCTTCATAAATATTATGCATGTATTATGTATTATTATTATTATGTATTCAATTCAATTAAGAAATTTAACTCATCAATTACTTACTTTTCTTCTTCTACTACGGCTTTCATCTGCTCTTCGAGTATGCATTTCATTCTTTGATTCAGAGATGGGTATTCGTCTAAAATCACAATAAATAATCCATCATCGTATAAATGATTACCTATGCCACAAAATGCAAAAGTAGTACTATTAGACGCCTTAATCAGAAATAGAGTCATTTGCTCGCAATAAGTTTCGATGCAATCATTAAATTTTGTAAACTAACATAAAATGATACATTGATTGTCTGATTAATTCCGTATTCGGCCAGTTTGATATTGGATCAATCAGTCGTGGATTAAGTAAGTGCTTATGAGGAATGTCAAATGGAGAAGAAAGTACATTTATTTTCCACGTGTCCATTGAATTTCAAAGACACACTCTACATTAAATACTGTCTCGGTTAGATGATCCAGTCGGTGGAACACTCCCGCACTAAGCAAGAAGTCAAGGGTTCGAATCTCAGCCGATTCTGTCTTTGAGGGTATCCTTGTGACGATGAGGTAACGGTACGATTAGCCAGTGGGACCGGCTACAAAAATATCAAAAACTAGAACTAAAAGGAAACCCTGTAAACATGTGCTGTTGGTATGTGTGGAAATAAAGAGGAAGGTTAAAAGAAAGATGAACAGATGTTAAACTTAGCTTTATAGTTTTTACTTTTAAAACATGCAATTTAGCTAAGATTGGTATTAAAACTTTTCTTGCAGTTTTACTCACCCTTTAGATCAGCCAATGAGCGGCTGAGTTGAGCCAAGGTCAATGCCATGGCCTCGACCTCCGTTTGGTTAACTCTGCACTTTCTGTTCACCACATCATTCCTCACTTCTTCCACCAAACACTCCAGGTCCCTGCGGTGTGGAAAACATAAATATATAAGGCACATGCTGGAGTTGCCAGTCCGTATATTTGCGGATTGTCCGTAGAAATGTTATCTTAAATTATCTGAGCGTAGAAAATCGGTAACTAGCATGTCCTTCACAGTAATATGCAGTAAAATGATGTGTCCGTAATAAGAGTTATTTTTTTGGTCAATTTTTGAGAGATTTTAGATTCTGTCCATAACTCTTTTCCATTGCTTTAGCAACCCTTGCAATTACTCCAAGCAAGATAAAAACTATTTTTGTGTAGTTGAGGTTTATAGACGTCGTGTCATAATGAAATGACTAACGTCTTTGTCTCTAGAGAAAGTTTCAAGCACGCAGGACTACGAAGTAGCACTGTAGTTAAAGTATTACAGATGCTAGAAAACGCTTTAAAGAAAAAAGATTTTATGTCACATGTCTCGAGGTTCAGTTGACATACGGCAAATGTGTAGGTGAGGATTTAACGTTTATTTCATCACCCGATGGCGATATCTGAGACGTAACAGATGTTAGAATCACAAATCAACTAGGCCTACAGAATGCATATCAAAAGTAAACTTGCGCACATACACTGCATTTATAAAATGGAATATTGAGTTAGATGCCTGAAACATTCAATATGTGAAACTGAAAGAGGCAGATAGCATCTCACAATAAAGTGCAATCGTCATACGATGAAACGAGATGTTATTAAATAATAAACCATAATTCGGCAGCAATGCTTTTGCGTAACAATAAAGGCTGTAGTCTTTATTTTGTATATTAATATAGACTTGGCCTGTAGCCCAGCACTGTAGTCTATAGATCATATAAAATTATACATTTAATTCTAAAAACCTCAATCTAGAAGTGATGAATTGAGAATCCTGGCGATAATGCTGTGAAATATTTCTGTTGCTATCCAGGGAGAAGGGATTAATCTCCATGTTTCTTCTTCCTTCAGTCTGTAGACATTAAAATCAATCAATCAAGTAGCCTAATCAACAAGTCAGTTAGTGATAATTAATTCATTAATTATTAGATATTATTATTTATTTATTTATAAAAAAATCAAACTAAAATCTATTAATAAATCATGTAATTGTACATCAATGCACATACACTAACACATTATCATTTTAATGATAATACTAAAATTCTTACGTCCATTTTCTCGTTCAGGGATAAAGTTAGGAACGTCATTTATGCACTCAAACAGAACTTGCAGAGTGCTAACTAGCCCAATTAATAATAGCAATAATAAAAAAGATGTAGCGTCAGTTTCCCCATCCCCGTAAGATGTCAGGGACGTAATTAACTTGAACACCTCCATACATACCTGTATGTTAGATTCTGGAGTTGTATAGAGATTGACATCTCCACATACATGACTTTCCAGTTGACGTTGTCTAAGAGGGCAACAGGACAAGCCATTGACTCCCTCTAGTTCGTGAATCTTGAGCACCACTCCATTCTTAATCTCTCTATTAAATACATTATTTACTTATCATTTCATCATAAAGCTTAATATTGCAACAATACAAAAGAACAAATTAGACCTAAACTTAGTTAGTATCAACAAAAATCAATGGCATCAATAAAAGAAATGAAATCTCTAGACATGTGTGTTGCCATGCGTGGAATTCAAATGATTTAAAATTGCATTAAAAATTTAATCATTCACTAGTCAGCGAATTTTTAAATGGAGCAAAATCAACTAAGGATTATAACTTGAGAAGTGTATTTAAATTCACTACAATACAATGAGGATTAGCGTCCCGTTCTTCACCATCTGGCTATGTCAGGGACGTCTCAAATAGACTATGTTACAGAAAGCAGTTCTAAACCATCAGAACACACTTAGTAATGCATAGAGTGAAGAGAAAGTGAGATCCAAAACAGTGCAAGTCCATTAGCCAGAATAAAATTGACGAAAAAGATTGCCACCGATCAAAGTGTCGGAGCCATGCATTGCAATTACCTATTGATTGATTTATTATTTTTTGAGGATTGATCGATTTCTAAATTTATTGATTAATTTATTTTTGATATTTACCGCAGATCCTCCAACTCATAAAATAGTCCAGAGATTTGGTCTCGTATGTAGATTTTTCTTAGAGGGGTTTCAAAGTGTCTCATATTCAAAGCAGCTGTTGATTGCGTGCAGCTGGCTCCTCTAGTGCTGCTGCTGAAACTATTGTTGCCGTTAGCACGAGTGAAAGCTTGAACGAAAAGAGCTTTGAGAGTGTCGATGGAAGTTACTTCGTTGGGCAGAATGGCTCTTTTCGTTTCGTCTTTGTATAATAGTAAGGCATAACCTGGAGTCAACATAATAAAATTATATACTGTTAAATAACTAGCCTTAATTGGATTCTACATGATTACTAATTTAACTTAACTTAAACTTAACTTAATTATACTGGTATAGAAAGTTATTTCTATCTTGTAGTCAAACTAATATCTGAATGGATTCAGATCGCAAACTTGTTAGATATATGATTTTCTGTCTGGCGGTATTTTATGTAAATATTTACCACCTTATCATAGACTCTCACATGCAGTTCACCCGCAGCCCTCGCTGTGTCGGTGAGGTCTCCTGCAAGCACCGAAGCGCTCTGAGAGCAAGAGTAGAGCGTTAAAAAGTAGATACAGTAAATATTTACTGTATCGGTAGAATGCTCGCCAAAGAAGCAAGTTATCCGACTTAAAATTCCCAGTTGGTCTACAAAAATTAAAAATTCAAGGGTGTTTGGTAGGTTTGTAGTATATCTGCGTTAGCAGATTGTATCGCTCCAAAAGGCAAAAGTACGATTAATAGTGGATTGGCGTAGAAAATAACCAAATACAAAAACAGCAACTAAGAAGGGGAAATTAGCATTTGTGTTCTGTCATATGTGAATACATACGAATACAAAAAAATCACTGACATGATCCCTGGATAAGAAAACTTACGTTAGACCATTCCGCTATGGACTATTAATATGCTTTTCTTTATAAATACTGTGCAGAACAGGCAGATAATTTTTTTTGGTCATGTTATGAGGAATAAATATATAGAAATCATAATCATAAGCTCAAAATCGAAGGAAAGTGTTGCAAAGGAAGACAAATAATTACCTATGCAAGGAGTCTCAGAGATTGAATGAACGTAGAAGAAGTAGAAATGATCAGATCCGCGAGAGAGCGAGAACTATGGAGTACCATGACCGTCAACGCCGGGAACAGGCAGGACACTGAAAGAAGAAGATGTTACAGTAACATGTTGCACCAACCCTTTGATGCATCCGATGACTTGTTGGGTGAGCGAACAACACGGAGACTTGAAAGCTCCTCTTTATTTCTACAGACTCCGGGACTTCTTAGTTCACAAACATCCGATGAGTTCTCTACCAAGCTGGGAGTGATATTAGTACTGTTGATCTTGTTACGGACTCCTTTTATTACTGAAGATAAGCTTATAGCTGAACTTTTGTTTGTGGAAAAACTGCTCTGTTTTGAATCTTTCATTTTCTGTTGGGAAATGCCCGCCTCTTTTGATTCCGTTTTTAGTTTAGCCGTTGAGTAGTCATTATTCGTACAGCTGTCTTCAAAAGGTGAATGACCTTTATTGCTGAAATCGCGCAGAATGGTACTGTCCATTGAAAAGTTACTTACGACGCTACTATTATGGCGATCTTTTTCGTGTGAAAAGCTGCCATATCTAAGTTGGTCGCCTCTATTAAAAGAGTTGCTATGAAATTCGTTGCTATGGGAACCGTTGCTAGGAGCAGGCGTTTGACTCACAATAAGCTCAGCTTCATCAGAGCAGCATGACGTCACACGACCTTGAATGACGTCAGCGTGCAGAGGATACTTGTTAGCAAGATGGGTTAAGAATGCGTCCTTCCTCTTCTCGTTGAATATCTAAAATCAATCAATCAGTTAATGAGGATTTAGTTCACTGATTTATTTATTAATTCTTTCACTAAGGAAAAATTTATAAATAACTGAATTAATGAATAATTAATAAGTGAATGAATGAATGAATCAATTGATTACGTAAACAAATAAGTTCATAATGTCGACAAATTATTCAATCAAGAAATATCTAGAAATTAAAGCATTATAAATCAAATAATATAACATATCCGACAGATTTTAAAAATGGATCAGCAAATTAATCATTTTGCGCTCATAAATCAAAGGAGACAGACGGGATTGTAAGACGCAATGGTAAGTAAACCAGCTTGCTGGAGGTTGCAACTTTGTAATGGCTGCGAGGCAAGCTCGGATTATTGACTATTGAACAATCGACCTCCGGATTCAATACACGCCATGTTACCACCAGGCCACCATGTCTCGGTTTTAATAACAGTCACAAACACATATGTAACAATAAGTCGTGTTACAATGCTATAATGTAGCAATAAGTCGTGTAACAATGTTATATGTAACATTGTTACATATAAGCCGTGTTGGATCCGGCAAACATTAAATAAGCCAAACGAAAGTTGCACGTGTTTCGTAGAAACTGTCTAACGATGTCACTGGTTAAGGAGACCCTTCAGAAGATAGAACTGTCTAAAAAATATCATACAAATTCTACAGCTATATACCATGAACCTGCCGTTAGGCAGTGAACTGAGAGTGAGAGAGAGAGAGAGAGACAAATATAACAATGCAATATCGGTTTAAAGTCCGTTTCATCATCTGACGACGATGTCAGAGAAGTACTAATTTACTTACATTTACTGTGCGAAGCTCTCCATTCTCCGGTTCAACCTTACATTCATCCGAGCAGGACTTGGAACGGGCAAGAGATGGATTTTTTTGTCTGATTTTATAATATTTCTCATCTGTGCACGCCAGACTGCCTTCTTCACAATGTTCTCCATCAATTCTTGAGCTGCTTTTGTCTGAATTACCTCTAGACAAATCTCTACGTATGTCCACATATGTTGTGATATTGCCGCGAGGTTTAAAATGAAGTCCAATATCTTGCAGTTTTCCATTTTCAGTCGGATTATTTCCAGAAGTCGCCGCTTCATGAACCGAAGTAGGATTCTTCTGAAAAGGTTTCTGAGAAGAGTAAAACCTATCCAGGCGATCTTGAATGAGTACCAAATCAGAAATTAAGGAATTCTCGGTTACAGAGTCAATTATTGCATTAGACTGACTAGATTGATCTGTTGGAAAATTTGCTGAGGATAATCCACAACGAGATGGTGTGTCTTTACCGGTTGTTTTGTATGTTAAACCTGTAGTTATATTGGCAAAACCTGGCGAAATTAGATTATCTGGAGTCTTACACCTACTCAATGGCTTAGAAGATGTTTTACCTAACTCTTCGGATAGATCTGGCAGAATTGACGTTGATTTAGATCGTCTTCTATTTGGCAGAACTTTTTCTGATATCGATTCCAAACAGCCCCAATCGCTCGCAGAATGTGTGCTCTTCTTCTCAATTGAACTCGAAGCAACACTACCAACAGTGATGTCATTTTCAGACGTATCTGGAAACTGATTCATTCTGGAAGAAGCAGTACTAAGGGAAGATGACTGGGAAAGTTCAGCTTCTGATTTGGCTGCATTGACTTTCTTAGCGGAAGAGCTTCTAGATTTGCTGCCTAATCTAAGGAGAAAGCTGTGTGATCTTTCAAACAAAGATTTCTTTGTAGTAGTATTTACCTGAGATTTATCAGAATATAATTCACTTGTTGACCTCGACCTTCGTCTATTGGCAGAAGATTTTACATTTTCATTTTCTGCTGTACAAGCAACTCTTTTAGATTCATCTATCGCTGAAGAGAAACTGATCTCTATATCTGTATTTTCATCTTCAATGAAGCGATATGGCAAAATAGCATTTGAAGATAAGGACATCTTCTGATTAGGAATTGGCGTAGGTCGATTAGAAGGAATTTCAGCTTTTAAATTTACATTTCCACGTTGACTAGATTTTGAGGAATATTCTGCAACAGAAGCAGCCGAAGCTTTTTTACCAAAGCTACCAATTCGAAAGAATCTTCGACCACGAATCGGTGAAGTCATTTCCTGGCGCAGCTCTTTTTCCTTCAAATTTACATCATCAGATTTCTCTTTTGAATTCTGCTGTGGAATTTTTTTCAAACCAACCGGAATTTTTGAACCCGCTACTTTCTCTTTATTCCCATTTCTGCAATTCACATCCGGTTCTGTTTCAGGGACACTCTTAAGCTTGATTATGGATTGAGATGATTTTCTATGCAATCCAAACAGATTTCTGCCTGAAACAGTTGGACCTTTGAGTTTATTATCTTTCTTGTCGTACAATGTTGATCCTCTGGTAGCTACAGCTGAAGATTTGAGTTGAAGAGCTGCAGAGGCCGTTCCAAAGTCGGCAGTGGAAGATCGAAAATTGATTGATGAAGTTATTAAATCTTCTGGAATCACCAAGAGATTAAGTCCATCAGCACTGTATGATCTCCTGCGAGATCCTTTTAATCCTGATCCTGGTTTTTGAGATTTTTCTACCGTTTCCAGTTTCTTCTTAGTATCAAGTGCATCTCTGCTATTTGCAGCAATAGTCGTCGATACAGTAGAGGTATTAATATGTACCGGTATTGAAGTAGTAGGATTAGAAATTGATACCGTTGTAGCATTTGAGACAGTAGCAACTGAATTAGATGCTACAGCTGTACCCGTGGTGTTGTCGCATGAAGTAGCCCTGTAAGAAGTAGTTGCAACTGCAACAGGAATTGGTACAACAGAAGCGGTTGCATAGCGACGTGTTGTCATAGAAACAGCGCTGCTTGGACGCAAATACGTCACAGAAATTGAAGTTGACGTCATATTGATTCCGGATGACGTAGCAGTATCCATGGATGACGTCACAACAGTGGATGCTAACTTTTATATGATAATGACTTCATAGTTGCAACTCATGACAACGATTTTATCACGGTTAAGTGGCTCTAGCATTAGAAGAAGAAATCGTGGTATCCGCATTGTAATATTACATTGACTATAATGTTGTTAAATTCTTCCTGCGAGATCAATTCCAAGAGTTAACTCCAAAAATACGACACTAATAATTATAATTAGACTACTGTATCCAAATTCCGTTCTGATGATCCTGAAATACATAAAACTTCTATATTTATCAGTAATTGCTACTGGTCCTCAGCATAGATTCTGGAATAGTTTTATTGCAACCGTCGATGATAATTATTTTACAGAACTATAGCATGAAACAGTTTTATTCAATAATATCCTTTTAGCTATTTATAGTAGAAGAATCACAATTTGGTACATGTAGTTGTAGCTTTATAAAACAATCCTTAATAGTCGAAATAGATTCTTGGCCAAAAATAGAATCATAATAAAGGCTTGCATATTCCTACAGCTTTGAACTGGACATTAACTTTGATTAATTATATGCCTGAATGCTAGCTGGCCCATAGCAGGACCAGCTAATGCCCTACAATAAAGCAAATGAATAGATTTTACGCCTGGACGGATATTACTAATAGAGCTAATATAATAGTTCTTCAATAGAACTCGGTGACCCTATGAATAACTGACCAATGTATTGGAGAGGTCAGTGTGAGAATTAACAAATTTCAGCGGGGGGGAGGGTTATAATTTCTCATTAAATATAGAAAGAAAAAGTCACATTTGA
>JAQFZF010001490.1:0-13995 GCA_034695365.1 Enchytraeus norvegicus | reverse complement strand
ATACCTCCCCCGGCTGAGTGAGGTCTGAGGGAATAATCTATGGTTAGAGAGGAGTGGGAGGTGGGGGGAGCCCCTAGATGGGGGGAGACTGAGCAAGTCTCCCTCTTCATCGTAGCCTCAGTCGCGTCAAATCTTTCTGCTCTTGATCCGCTGTCATTGAACCTCTGAGGTGATGACTTCTGCATGTTGATCGGGTAAAGAGAGTTTGAATACAACGAATGACTATTCATCTGCGAGTGACTATTCATCTGCGAATGGCTATTCATCTGTGAATGACTATTCATCGGTGAATGACTATTCATCTGCTGAGACATCTGGCTAGAATTCATCATAAAAGCCTCTTGGCTGTTCTTACCTTTGCCTGAGGACTCCAATCCAGATGTGCTGCTTACTGTGCTATCAGCCTGCTGTTGAGGTCTATGTGCCTCATTGTTGAGCAGCAGCGGTGATGTCGGAGGCAGCTCTACCGAACCTCCGAAGAAATGAAGAAGAGCATCGGTGCTAGAATCACCCGAGGTAGAGAAGTTAGCGTGAGAGAGCATGTTGAGGAATGGAGAGAGGAGGGACATGAACGCAGCCTGTTGACCGGCAGGGCTGGAAATAGAACCTGTGACCGAGCCTAGGCTAGAACTAACTGTGCTAACCGTTGAACCAGTGTTACCGTTGGAGGTTGGGGCGGTAGACAGAGGTGCCAGGACGGGCGAGGCGGTGATGGTGCCTTTGTACGAGATGCGGTGTGCCACGGGTGTACCAGCGACAGCGCTCCCTGTTATTTGGTTGTTGTTGCTAGTCGTTGTCACTGGTATAGTTACGTCGGCTTGGATAGTTGCTGTAACATAAAGAAATAAAAATTATTATTAGAATAGCACCGAAATTATAACAAATAAGATCTTAAAAGGAAACATCGTATCGCTACAACGGGGTAGGATAGTTGCTGCAAACAAAATGAAATAAAATCAACTATCAAAATTGCAAACAAATTTATAAGAAATAAGCTTATAAAAAGGAAATTTAGCTGCTTTGGTACTGGTAGACCTGCATTACTGGTACAGTTACACCTGCATGTATGGTCACTGCAATACAATTAATGAAATATATATATATATAAATTAACCCAAACAGATTATAATGTAATCAAACGGTATGATAAAATTATAACAGACACTGAAAATTTATCAAACTGATGAATGTACTCTATGTATGAATGTACGCGAAGGATTTCTGATATAATCAGTTAATCACCTTACAAACAATACCATATTTCATTAATAGGAAAACTTGCAAGTAATTACATATATAATATACAATTATACATGTATACAAGCCATAGCCATGTATAGTATACAGTGTCGGCCCTGAAGGGTCTACTCTAGGGCTTACATGTAGGCTTTGCTCGAGAACACTTGAATATATGTAAAAGCATGTACACTGTACATACTCCCTGCTATGTGTATTGTGTAGGCCCCAGCATAGAATCTGATACGAGTCCAATTGGCATAGATCTACAAATATTTACAAACTACCCCAAATGTTAACAGAGCATAACTGGCTATGGTAATAAACCATCTATTAGAACTATAAGGTAGTTCTAACATAATTGTGTAAACATTGTTCAATGTTTGTCATAAATTTATGCAAAGTGTACTAACACCATTCAGACACTTTATGATCACAAATTATGACCTGTGTTTTCTCTACATTCACACTAAAAAGTGAATGAAGTGCACACATGCACACAATAGCATTTTGCGACCCTAGTTTGACCTTAATTTTGTATATTTTGTACACCATCGATCTCTCGCTGATGTCCTTTAATTAAAAATTAAACTACCAGTGACCGGTTCTTTCTTTTACGAATTCATAATAGCCTATTCTAATATGCATTCTAATAAAAAAATACTGCGGCTTATATGCAGTATTTTTTTATTAGAATACATATTAGATACATATTATATATATTATGGATTCGTAAAAGAAAGAACCGGTCACTGGTAGTACTAAGTACTAAGTAGGCTACTACTAACATGGCCTACTTATTCTATAGAGATTAAAGTACTAATATTTACAGATAATAATCTATTTAAACGAATAGCAGTCTAAGTATGCATGCAGCAAGTCGTTTCTAAATAGTATTTCATATAAAGTTTTATACCATAAACTTTATAGATCTTGGTTTAGAATGAACTATAACCAAATAAAGAGAGAAATGTGTCATTAATATGTCTACCTTCACACCAGCAGTCTACCAGATAAGAAAAAAAAGAAATAAGGCTGATGTACTCAATCAGGCTTCTGTTGAATATATAAAATATATTTATACTATACAATACAATACAATACAATACAATGAGAATTTAACGTCCGGTTCCTCACCCGAAGGCGATGTCAGAGACTATATACAATTATACATGTCTAAAATAGGTTAATGTGATATATCATGTTTTTGGATCAGAGTGTGCGGACATCCAGCCAATAGATGACTGTGTTGCATGGCAATTATAAGATAGACTCATTGTTATAAAGTAACCACCAGCTTGTTGGTAGGCGTTCATGATTTATTTATTGAGCCAATTTTATACACGCCAACGCCGCCCTTCCATCGAGGGGCTAACCACACACACATTTAGGCATATAGACACACATACAAAGCTACATAACGTCAATAAACGTGACTTCAGTCAATGTCCACAAAAAAGTGAGATCAATAGAGTTAGCTTGAAATAGATATATTGGCAGGGAAAAAACAGAAGGGACCACAGATACATCGACAGATACAAAGTACTTAATACAGCGGTGTATAAAGTAATATATAGTGATAGAGACCATGACAGACACAAATAGAGACATAAAATAACAGAGACAGGCACAAATACAGAGCTACAAAGCGATACAGACAGATCTAAGCAGACATACAAATTACAGACAGACACTGTCAGATTTTAAATAGATGTATACCATCTGACAAACATATATGCACAAATTGATTACAGACACACAGTGATACAAAGAGTAATACAGCAACACAGATGCAAACATATCTACGCCGATTCTACGGATACAGGAACAGTGTGCTTGCCCATAGGTAGCTAGAAAATTATAAACTAGGTTTTAATAGACTTTTAAAACAGTGTTAATACAATGGATTTGATACAATTATAGTATAGTAGGCCTAGTAAATTGGGCAGCCCCAGAGACTCTGGGCCAGAGTGGTAGTTGTATATATAATATATAATAATTGGTATATAATATATAATAATTATATTATTATATACCAATGATATCAAGCCGTGTATCTACAGATTAATTATCGTTATTTCTATAGTTAATAACTAGCATTAAACTCAATAATAATGCATTAGTACTCAGTCTTGGGAACACAAATTTGTTGCGAGCAGAGCGAGCAAAAACCATCAGTATGACTGAAACTGAGCCGATAGCACATCATTTGAATATCCGACTCGGTTCTGTTGGTTCACGGTTCGAATCCCAGAGCTCGCCCATCACTGATGTAGCCATTAGGCCTCGAAACTGACGCTATATTCGACTTTAGCTTTTACAAGAATCTACAGTTTTTGAAAAGATACAGTAAGCTTAACTGTTAAAAGGCTAAAGCCGAATTTAATGTCAGTTTCATCTCTTGAAAGGGATATCAGTGACGGGCGAGCCTCGGATTCGAACTACGTACAGACTGATCCCCAGTCGGAAACCTAACCGATCATAACCGATGTTACACGGTATTGTTTGATAGGTATGTAGTGAGAAAAGGGTTGATAGTAGGAGTAAGGCCCAGGGTAAGGCTTATAGCAGTCTGTGGGTGTGCTTAGTCACGAGTTACGTACGGTACAATGTTGAGTCACGTACGGTACAATGTTGATCACTTAAAAGCCATACACAATTATAACAAGGACATTACTTAAAAGGCAACGGTACCACGAGTCAATACTGACTCCTAATGCGAAGCTGATCCCGCTTCTGAGCGCTTTTAGCACACAGGTGACAATTGTCATTTATCTAACGGCAAGGTCGGGCCAATTTCACTTTCGATTTATTACGATCATACACCAGACTCATGTTGACCTGCGCAATCTTCGGAAGCAGTCACCTACTACGTACAAATTGCTTTCAATTAATCGACCCATGAGGTGATGGAGGGCTTGCTTAGGCCGATGGACATTACTTACGCAAATACATAACAAATATTTCTCACAAATATATGAACATATTACTAGCAATCTGGCCTTCAAATAGAACGCCGCTAAATATATACAAATTAAATTAAATTTAAAAAAAATTGGTGTTCATGATTAATTTTATTACTTACCGGTACTTAGACCTATGCGTTAGTGTTCATGATTATTTTGTCTCTTGGAGAAACTAAGTAAGCCTACTGCAAACTTGTCTGTAATTTGATTGGCCGATTGAATAACAAAGGTGTGTAGATAAGCTTATACTTGTAAGATATGTTTGATAATAAAATAATAATCCCAGAATTAAAACAACAACCGATAATAATTAGGCCAATTATTATAATTAGATATTTTTATTGCAAAACAATCAACATCAATTTTAAACTAACAATATAACAACAAAACTATTAGCAACAAACAATTATAAATTAATCATAGTACATTAACAGGAGTAATATTATCATCCAGATTTATCAGGAATGGTAGAAAGTAAGAAAACACAACACAGTAACTAAGAAGGAGACTATAGTAGACATGGGTATTAATGTGCGAAAATATATGGAATTTTTTTTAAACTGTAATAAATAATTGTTGGATATGCAAACCACAACTATTTTAAAATTCATGGCATGATGCATGTGTATTAGGCCAACCCAGTACCAGGTTCCCATAACCTAAGCCTCAACAGATATAATCAGATTCCTATATACATGAATTCAACTTTGCTTACAAGTTACAACAATACAAAACTATGCAATCTTTACATACTGCAGGTTTCCTTAATCAATGGGAAAATACATTTAAACACGTCGTCTCAAAAGGTATGACATGATTGAAACATATGTACAGTACATATGTTGCATGTACAGTTGTACACTATTGTACAGACTATGTCTGACAAAATGCCAAACTACAAAATTACAAAAAATACAGTACAAACGACATTATATAATATTTAGCGCCCATATATACTAGGGTCGTAAGAGTAGATGGTAATAATTCAGAACCTGGTGTCAGAGGCGTAGCAAGGGTTTCCTGTGCCCGGGGACAAAACAAAAATGTGCACCCCCCCGAAAAAAAGTAGCCTACCAAAATGGAGAAAAAACAGAAATCTCGATGGAAATTAAACTTGCAAAATGTTCTTTCGATAGCCTATATATAGACTATGACAATTAATGCATACATGACACTCAATATATGAAAGAAATTCGCGAGCGGAGCGAGCGAAAAAATCTTTTGCATTCCAGATCATAAAAAAATTGTGTCCCCAACCCAAAACCGTGGTGGTATACCTGCAAGGGGGGGCGCAGAAAGGGGAAAAGTTATTTGTGTGGCAAAAAAATTATTTTTCCTAATTCTGCGCCCCCCTCCCGGGCTGTGCCCGGGGACATCTGTCCCCCCCTGCCCCTCGCTCGCTTCGCTCGCTCGCTCGCCTCTGGAGCTAATCGTGTAGAAATACAAATAGAGCATCTTAAAGAGTGCGCCAAAGTTTATTCAATTCTTCCCTGATCTAAAGTCCTCCTAGGCCTGACCTCCAAGGCTATGACCTCTTAGGCTGTGACTTCCTAAGCTATGACCTCGTAGGCTATGACCAATCGTTGAATTGCCCACGGGATTGGTGAAGCGGTTAGCATGCCGGTCTCATAATTCGATTTGACGGCTAGTGGCGTGGGAATGATATACAGGTCAGTCGATAGAATATCTCCGGCACCCTTGGGCACGGGGGCGTATCGGTGCCTGGAAGGTGGAAGGTTAATCAATTATCTGCCCTTGCAAATATTCAGTCTCTATAAGAAAGCAAAGATGGAATTAATCATGGAGTGATATCCAAATGATAAAAATCACAAAAACAGCAACTAAGAAAACATGTACATGAGCTTAAGTTAATTGTTATGTGAAACTTGTTATACAAATAGTTAAAAAACCAAAAAAAGTGAGAAAGGTGACAGCGGAACGCGGTTCCAGGGTCCAGTACAAATAGCCATCAGAGTTCCAGGGCCCAGTAAAAAAGAGCCATCAGAGTTCCGGCTTGATAGTATAAAAACATTTAATGTAGTACAATATTTTGAAAATATTGAAAATTCAACCAATCGCAGCGCTGAAAATAGAAGCACCTAAGCAAGTGATTGGTTGTTTTGGAGAATAATGGTTGTTTGGTTAGTTGTGATTGGTTCCTTCCAAATGTGTTCCACATTGCCTACAGCAGATTCCGAAGTGATGGGAACAGTTCCAATCAGATGATAGTAGTGACAATGTTTAAGAAAAGAGTTATAATTAATAATAGAACGTAACTTTATTAGACCCCAAAAGGGTCTGACAACCATGTTAGAATTCACTGTTTACACTATACAGGCACACAATTACTGTAATACTTTACAAACAGCAACTTTTGGTGACTAATTAACAATGAACAAACAGCAATAGATAAGAAAAGTGAAATGATAATAACTAAAAGTTGGCTGCTATTGAAGTTACATAAGCATATATTGTAAATATACGGTACGAAAAAATTTACATGAACCTAATTAACGTATTAAAACTGGTTTACATAGGAACTGCTTTAGGACATATCACTATGATATCAGCTTCTGACCTGTTATATATAGCCTACACCAGTTATGTTGCACCACCAGGTTTGTTGGACGACCAGATAAAGCCAGTGGAGATTCTGGCTTATGCAGAATGGGGTGGCCAGAGAGGTAGCGAAGCAAAAATTGGGGGCCCATATGTTACATTTGTTAGATGTGTCCATACATTGTGGGCATAGAGACCAATTTCATTTTGGGGTGGCCACTGGCCAGCCCAGACCACCTCTCAGAAACGCCACTTGATGAAACAAACAAAGAGTTAACAGGGGGAGATTGTCGAGAGTTGGATATTATTTATGAGAACTGATCGTAAACATAATGAGTAGTATACAATTAACAACTATTGCAATGAATTTGGGGCCTACGCAAACAAGTAGCGAGCACTCAGAGCATGTTATAAAAGTGATGATATCATCGCTGGATTAGTGCTACTGTAGCATTTTGCATAGAGCTGCGCTTTCTAAATGTACTTATTATTATTATTATCATTATTATCGCCTGAAGATGAAATGAAATGATAAAATAAAGAAATATTAAAAATGAAGTTGATAATAAATGTAACTGATATTTTTAATCAATAAAGAACTAATATATGCCTTTCCACGAAAGTTACGAAACTCTACAATGTTAGCTAAGTTTTAATAAATCGGTATTGCAATACGGTGATGATATTATCATCACTATCATCATATTATTCATTTTTTGAGTTCTCTGTTATTGTTCACTTCAGACACAACAGCCCATACGAATAATACAATTGAACAAATAATCCAATGAAAGAGACAATAACATTAACATAAAAGTTAAAATAATATATTACCGGTTATATTTGCTATATTCATATAAAAGATGCCTATAGAATTACTATAATTTATATAAAATTAATGTTTTCAGATTATACAGACCAGTTTTATGGCTTTGCGCCTGAGTTCCCATTCGTTCCACTCATAAGACCTGACGATATTTGACTCGTAGAAATGAGTGTCGGTCTGTGTGCCCGACTCACACTTCAGTATCGGCTTTTCCAACATTCTAGAACCTTCCTTTCCTTCTCTTCTCTACAGCATTAACAATCATAACTCAAATTAACATCAGCCCTTCTTTATATAAATTAAGTTTATAGCCAGAAGATTAGTTTAAAGTAGATTAACAAAGTAGATGTACATCTTCATAATTTATTTGCTGGTGCATCAGCCAGTTTGTGTCAACTGGTACGCACAAGGTCCGGGTTTCGATTCCCAATTAAGTCAATCAGACAGTAAAATCTCGCACGCACAATGGGTCAACCAATTCTTCATCCCTTCGTGGGTCGGTTATTTGGAAGGAGTTGGTACGTAATAAATGACGGCTATAGAAGATTGTTCCCGTGTTGGATACGGAAAACTTGCGAATAGACCAACTGAAAACTGCAGTGCACATGTTTCCTAAAAGCCGACTAATGCAGATATTTTCATACTGAGGAAGAAAAACGGGAAACCACCTCGGAAATCAGAATATATCTTCCCAAGAAAAAAGGTTACATTTTTGGTGTGGTAAATGCATTGCCTTTTTGATGGGAACAACTTAATGATCGATAGAATGCTCATTGGTGAGCGTGATAGCAGACTGTGTTTCAGAATATGTACCTTGGACCACAATGGACCTGCCATTTGACAGTGCCCTAGAGAGAGAGAGATAGAAGATTGCTAAGGTAAACATGAGTCTGGGATATGATCCTTTGAATCAAACGTGACAACCCTGTCCCTGGATTAAAAGCAATTGTACTGTGTGCTGAAGCGCTATTAAATGCCATCGCTCCGAAACGTAGAGATCAATTTTGACCTATGGCGTACCTGTACCTTTAAGAATTTATTAACTTTTATCTAGAATTAAATTAATATATTCCATTCATACCTGCCCTAATGATGCTACTGTTGCAAAATGGTCGTGCAGCTCAAGCAGCTGAATCAACTCCGGATTCTTTCTGGCCACATCTATGATTAGCGAGATATATCTGAAATTAATAACAGATAGAACAGATCATTTCACTCTCTCTCTCTCTCTCTCTCTCTCTCTCTCTCTCTCTCTATCTATCTATCTTTCTCTCTCTCAATGCACTGCCTGACGGCAGGTCCATGGCATATAAGTAGAGTTTGTTTGCCATATTTTCTAGGAGACAATTTTGTTTTCTGAGGGGTCTCCTTAACCAGTGACTGCATTAACGAAGCACGTGCAGCTTTATGTGGTCTATTCTTATGTTTGCCGGATCCAACACGGCTTATTTTAAATATAAAAATGTTAAATTATAAATGCCAAAAACTGAAGTAGAATTTAGTGAAGTAGAATTGCAACCACATGAACTAATGAATTAACGAATTTGATAATGAATTTAATGATACAATAATAACAAACTTATCGAATCTTTCTTGAAACACATCTGAATTTATTCATACAAATCATTAATCATTAATAATTATTATTTAATTAAATGTCTCAGATTATAATAATAATATTCTCTCTCTCTTCTCTCTCTCTCTCTCTTCTCTCTCTCTCTCACTTCTCTCTCTCTCTTGTACTTATTTAAGCTTTGTTTAATTATACTCCATTTGCAGGGAAACGTTGATTATCATTATTACTATTATTGCACATTTTCTTTAGTTTACTACTATGCAATACAAGGTAAACCACGAGATTAGGATCATTAGGTTGAATTTATAATAATACTTATACATAACTGGGCTATAATAAACGCACAAACTTTTCAGGATCTTCAGAGAATTCGATGGCAGCATCTCTGCTAGCGAATGTGTAGCATTTGTTCTTGTACTCAAACACACCGACCTCGGGATACCCCTTGATCAGCAAACCCTCCATCTTAACCAGGCTCCACCCACAGTAACCCTGCAATTAACTTAACTTAACTTAACTGAACTGGTATACATGGACGCAGCCTTTCGCCTCTATATCCACATCCACAATAGAAAACGTTAATAAAAATGAAAAATATCATAAGAATGCTAACATCTATAGCAGGCTAGGCTCTGAGATACTTTCAATCAATCAATTCATGCGAATTCAACGTCCGTTTTCATCATCTTACGACGACATCAGGGACATACTTACATATACAGAATCTATATAATAATTATGTCCTTTTGTATTGCATTGTATTCAATTGAATTATGAATGAAGATTATACACAGTGCACACTGCAATTGAATGATTGTACCTAATTTAATATTTCCTAATGTCATTGAAAGACGATAAAACTGACGTTTAATTAGCATTGCTTGATTAAGGTGCAGTACTCTAAAGTCTATCAAAAAGCAAAGGTACAATTAATCATGGATTGTCAGAAAATAGTAATAACACAAAAAACAGCAAGTAAGACAGGAAACTGGCATGTGCATTCTGTCATATGTGACGAATATACGAATAGAAAAAAATAGACAATCAATCAATCCACAACTATTATATTACACAATCTTAACTTCGTCAAACTAAAAAATAACTAAATCTTAACTAAAATAGCAATTAACTCTTACTTTAATATCTAGGTGTAGTTTAGAGAAGTTTTGGGTGGTGTCAGGATAGAGAAAGTTCTCCAGGTGTGGTTCCTCCTCCCCTGAATGATGCGAGTACTTTGCCTGCACCACAAATAGTAATTATAATAATAAAGGTTTAACATCAGTTTCCTCATCCAAGGATGATATCAGGGATGTCAAATCAAACATCACCAGAATTATGCAAGTATTTCTCATTCTGAACCGAGTTCCACAAATAATTCTGTTCGAATCCCAGGGCTCATCTCCGTCACTGATGTAGTCTTCAGGTCTTGAAACTGGCGTTAAATGCGGATTTAGCCTTTACAATACAATACAGTACAAACGGACATTTCAAAGCGCCTCTACATACTAAGTATCTCAGAACCGCGTAACACAACAAAATTATGAATAAAATTTAGTAGGCCTACTATCTCAGGAACGCATATCCAATTTATTTATAAATTTAGTATGTCAGAAGCGCATAACCTTGCAACAAATTGACAATTGATAAGAAATGTCTGCAAGAATATACTGAGTACATACAGCGTGGGCTCTCTCTTCATCTGTTTTAATATTCACACTCGCTAGGAGAGGTCGCAGTATGTCCTCAGAGAATATCTGACGATGACCCTACAAAGATATCATGCAATCAATCAATCAATCAATCAATCGATAGTTCAGAAGCTCATATATATATGCAAATACAGTAAGCAATAAATCAATAAATATATTTAAATATACCAGGATATACAGTACACGTATGTGCACTATACATTACAGAGCCTGATATCTTTATATGCATTTCACACATGCTACAAATACTTGTTTAATCATACTTACAAATGAGATACCAATCCAATGAAAAAATGACACAAAGATGAAATCCAGATGTCTTCCTTAGGATCTTCCTTCGTCACTAATACTCGGAATAATCGGAATAATGGAATTGTGGAGAATCGAATGAACTACATGTATAAATTAAATATTCTTACACCAATCAAAAACCAGAAATATGCATGCCTGTACGAGAAAAATTGAAGACATTAGAACAATTAAAAATGGCAGACTAAACAAACCGTAGCTAACCTTTGTAAACTGAATGATATTCATTAGGAGACTATTGAGAACACTCAGAAGTACCATCTCATCTTGAAGACCAATCCAAATCTGTGCCACATGCATGAACTGTGGCTACACACGTAATACAACAGGTTATTTAACATCTTTTTAACCATGGGTGTAAACAGCCCTGAGGGTTATAATGAAAACGGTTCAATAAGAATGGAGTTAATCGTGGCTCGGCTACTCGAGATCAACCAAATTGAAAGAACCACAAAAGCAGATCGCTTTAAATCTCTGCATAGCGATTGAGAGACTGAGTGTAACACTTTAAAATCAAATCAAAAATATTAAAATAACGGTTTATGACCAGTTAGTTCATCATCTGCCGATGATATCAGGGACGTCTCAGACAGCATATGTCACACCAGCTGATCCATCCAAATGCAGCCAGAAGGACATATGCTGAAAGAGAAGTAATTCATTAATATCACTGACATCATCTTTGAACGAGGAAATGGTCGCTAAAGCAAAAACATAGCAATAGATAGAAATCGTTTAAGCAGAATAATAATAATAATAATAATAAATAAAGGTTTATCGTCCATTTCCTCATCAAAGGATTATGTCAGGGACGTCTTTATAGAGGGAACAGATTGATACTTACATAGACCTGAGCCGTAGGAACATCAGTCTTAGACTGAATGGTCGTTTTAGCCGAGTCATACGAACAACACTGACATCATCATTGGATGAGGAAACAAACGTTAAAATGAAGCAAAGCAGTAGAAATTTCACAGAACCGATTGATACATACATAGACCTGAGCCGTAGGAACAGCTGTCTTAGATTGGATGGTTTTTTTGAGCTGAGTGATACGAGAGCTTAGTTGAGACTGTAGGTTCTCTACTTGCTGAGCACAGTGTATCACATCTTCCTATACATATAAAAGTCATCATAAAATAGATTCAAGAAAATGCGTTCATACTGTCGGTAAAGCGTCCATTTAGTCATTTAGTGTCGGAAATTAGAAGAAGATCCTGCCAACAGTAGAGTAACTATGAATATTAGAAACATTGATGAGCATAGAGTTAGTGAATCGAAGTGTGCGTTGCAGTCAATAGAGGGTCACAATATCAGCAAGATATGAATGTTTTCCAACATGAAGTATTTGGAAGGTCAGTAGAGCAATATTAAATTAAAGCACACGGAAATGGGCAGCCAGTGAAGTGTTTTAAGAACAGTATGGGGTGCCTTGTCAAAGCCGACTAATGCAGATATTTTCATACGGAGGAAAGCAACGGGAAATCACTTCAGAAGTCAGAATATATAAGCCCTATTCCCAAGAAAAAAGGTTACATTTTGGGTGTGGTAGAGGCATGGCCTTTTTGATGGGATCAACTTGATGATCGATGGAGTGCTCATTAGTGAGCGTGATAGCAGACTGTGTTACAGAATATGTACATTTATATTAATATTTAGAATATTTTAATATTTCTTAAATTTAGAATATGTGGACGTGCCACTTTTCAGTGCACTAGATATAGAGAGATAGATGGGAGTGTGTGCGACGCTAAGAAGAATTGCAAACAACACGTGCCAAATAATTTAAACATTCTGAAGGTAAGTAGGATAATTGAGGATTAAGGTAACCATCAAGTTAATAAAATTTTGCAGTAACCAATTTTTGAGTGCACCAAAGAGTTAGCCAAAATTATAGCAAAATTTCTATCAACTGAACAACGCTTAATTCATTTCACGAAGAATGAATTTACACTGATAATAATTTTTCGTATAATGCTTTACATATTTGGAAGCACTCTCGTAGCTTCTACAAGTTACTAATTTATAATTTCTAACTGCTAACAGTAAATTTTATTTTAAAACTGAGAGAATTCATGACTAATTAATATTAATGACTAACAGTAATAAAGCTATTAACAAACATATGGCTTGAAACATTAGCAAATATGTAGATCACTTAGCCTACATCGGGCCAGTGGCACGATCGGTTAGGTTTCCGACTGCGATCAGTATGTGTGGGGTTCGAATCCTAGGCTCGCCCGTAACTGATGCGACCGTAAGGACATGAAACTGACGCTAAATTGGGCTTTAACCTTTAGCTTTTAGCTTTAATCTGTTGGCCAATGCATCACATTAATGTGCAGTACTTAGCGTCACGTAAGGCGAGACAGGATAGAAGGTGAAACAGAAAAACAACTACACGAGAAAAGAGAGATACTATGCATCATCAAAATTCAGTAAATCAAACTTAATTTGTAATTTATTGAAATGTTAGTCATACAATTAGGGTGTTCAGGAAGGCCTCGCATTGCCGACAGTTGATGATGGCTTGTTTGAGCGCTGCCACAGGAAAGTTTTCTGGTAACGTTGAGGGTCTCTCTGCCAGAGCTGTGTGGTAAACAGATAATAATAATAATAATAAGGAAATTAGACAAGTATTGGGATTTGGCCCATGGGTATGAGGTTGTTCCCGTGGCCATGGAGACGATGGGCCCGATGAATCCCGATGGTGCTGTCTTTATAAATAGCATTGGCGGACACTGTGCTAGACAAACTGGGGATCAGCGCGAGACCTCTTTTCTTTGGCAAAGGCTCTCGATCACTCTGCAAAGA
>JAQFZF010001489.1:0-14001 GCA_034695365.1 Enchytraeus norvegicus | reverse complement strand
TGAAGAAGTAGAAATGATTAGATTTGCTGGAGACAGAGATTTTTGAAAAACCATGACCGTCAAAGCTGGGAAACGGTAAGACACATGAAAGAAGAAGAAGAAGAAGATTTCACATGATATGATAAATGAATGAATAAATAAAAATACCGTTTACATATATGCTCGTTCATTATATTCACAACTTTTTGTTAGCTTGTATAAGCGTTTATCTTTGTACTTGTTATTTGGATGGTCGACTCGTATGCAGAAGTGGACTAAAGACCATCAGAAATATCGTAAAAAATGGTGTTAATTTCAACAATATTTCTAAATTATTTT
Organism: Enchytraeus norvegicus; assembly: GCA_034695365.1. NCBI lineage: Eukaryota > Metazoa > Annelida > Clitellata > Enchytraeida > Enchytraeidae > Enchytraeus > Enchytraeus norvegicus. The sequence continues at coordinate 13,683 of JAQFZF010001489.1, read as the reverse complement.
CACAATATTGAAAATATTTTATTGGCATTTACTAGTTATAATGGTGTTGTACAATACGCTGAAAATTGTATTCTGTCAGTTTATGGTTTTGAAAATATTTCGCGAATAACAAAAATTATTTATTTTGGTCGTTGGTCCACTTTTTTATACGACCATCCACTTTAATTTTAGGATTATGCGTATATGCAACATAATACTTTTTAGCGTCCGCTATGAATCATCAGACGCCAGTATCAGGGACGTCTACAGCGGAACGATCATACTAAATGGTCCACTCAAATATAGTTAGCAAGTCACAAACTTTTGCTGCAAGAGAACAGGGGTCAACACTGGTCAAACACGATGCAAGTCCATTCATCATAAAACCGACAATAACGATAGTAATAATAGTGAAATTTAATATGATCAAACATGCTCCCTCTATTCCAATAATGATATCCATGCAATCTTTCAGTGCATGCACATTTCCAATATCTTCAAACACTTTACAGCCTTGTGCAGATCATAATCTAGAATGGAACAAATGAATAAGGAGTGCATAGTCAGGATTCATGATATTATGCAGCAAACAGGACATCAGAAGTGTCTTCCTAATCATTTCCTTCCGTTATATTTACATAGAGATATGGACGCTCGTTCAGTGGATCCTAGTAGTATTCATACTATAATTCTAGGATAGGGTGCGAATTTTCAGCCATGTTTGAGCACTGATATGGATATGATGGATGTAAGAAGTTATCTGATTGGTTAAGCAAAATATAGGACAATGCTGGTTGGTTGGTGTTTTGTACACAAATAGCTGAATCAATCAATCAATCGAACAAACAATCAATCAATTAGTCAATCAATCAAACTATGAATTTTAATGTATACCATGGACCTGCCATTTGGGAGAATACTAGAAAAGAGAGAGAGAGATAGGGAGAGAGATAGGGTTGAGTGTGCTTAACGTCAAGATTAAGAAGCACAATGTTCTTCTCTTCAAGACGGCTCAATACAATCGAGCACTACCGCCACAAAGATTGGAGTTAAGGTTATTACAGCTTTGTTCCACAAAGCGCCCTGCAATCTATTATAGACAACAGAGTCGGAGAGAGATATACAATACAATACAATGAGGATTTAACTTCCGGTTCCTCACCTGAAGACGATGTCAGGCACGTGTCAAGCAGACTGTGCAACTGCAAGAGGTCCTATCACCAGAACATACGTGAAAATACAGACTGAAGAGAAAGCTAGAACCGAAACAGTGCAGGTCCATTATAGTCTGATTAAATAGATCTAATGAGGAAACAAATGGGTATATGGAGATGATCCATAGGGTCAATATAGCATCCTTGACGGGGACAGTTTGTGAATAGTGCCGTCACAATGACGCCAGAGTATGACTGAATATGAAGGAAGATATTTGTGGATACGCCGCGACTTCTGAATACGATTATAGACCAACCACCGAGTCGCTACATATTCCTACTATGAATCTTCTATGTAAAGTCCCTGACATCCCTAGATGAGGGAACGGACGATTAATCTCTATTATTATTATTACTAAGTTCGAGAGCCTCCGTTGCCTAATGACAGCACTGCGGCCTCTGAAACATGAGGTCGGGCGTTCAAAGCCCAGTGAAGACCACAAGTTTTAAACCTTTGCAAGCTACTTTACTCTCCATTGCTATAATTGCAAGCAGTTGACCACGGAGAGCCTCCGTAGTCTACTGGCAGAACTGCGGCCTCTGAATCATGAGGTCGCGGGTTCAAAGCCTAGTGAAGACTACGAGTTGTAAGCCTTAGCAAGCTACTTTACTCTTCATTGCTATAATAGCAAGCAGTCGGTGTACATTTGCCAAGACACGCTCTAACGACTGCTCTAGCTAGCCGAATTTGGAAACGACCCCGGCTATCTCGCCATCTGGCGAGATCAATAGCATATGCTATTATTATTATTATTAATTTCGAACAGTTCAAAATGGACCCACCGCCAAATGTAACGTGTTCGTAGGATGTAACTAATGGAGATATGGAAAAAGGGAGCGAGAGATCGTCTAAAATATGGATTTTCATGAATGGACAACAATATACGGCTCTATAAATAAAAAAAGCATTCGTGTGTTACGCTTAAATTACAAAACTAGCTCTTTTGTCTAGTATACTTACCTTTAATTTCGTGAAAATTACAGAAAATCGTTTATGCGTGGTGTTTACAATTTATATGAATCAGACCTACTGCTTAACTACATGTAATTAATTCATTACTAGTAAAAGTCACTATAAACATTTATTTTATATAATTGTACCGACATCCTGTTTTAAAAAAATCAAACGACGGTTTGACGTACGGTTCATTATCTGATGACGATATCAGGGACGTCTGAGAGGGAATAGGTCGCACAACTGAGCCACCCAAACGCAGCCGGAAAACGCATATGACGGAAGCGAAATAGGCCAAACACGGTGCTAGTCCATTTATCCTACTTGCATCTTGACTTCTACCGCAAGATCTTGTAATACACTGTCAAAATAAATCTTACTTTAAAGTTTAGACTGTAAAATGAGTTATTTTGACATTTCTGAATCGAAGTGACGCGCCTCTATGTGCAACAATTAATGGCACACATATTTTCCTCACCAGCAGTAATCGATGGGCTGGTACAGAGAGAATTCCCTGTGTGAAAAGCTCAATTCCGTTCCCGGGGCGTCAAGAGATTTCTAGTGTGGGACCTAGGATACTATATTAACCTATTAGAGCATCTCCCGTAAGCTACAAAGACTAAACTACAAAGAATAAACTACAAAGACTGAACGGCTCAGACAGAATATAAGACAGATTTAAAGACAGAAAAGTTTCGCGGCCTATCGGCTACATCAGTGGGTTCGGGAAAGACCGAGTAGGTGCAGGAAAATTGAGAATTGAACGCATTGACAAGTGCGCGTGCTCGTAAGAGGTGACTAAAGTAGATATGGCAGTGGAGAGTCGAAAGCCATGTGGTAATGATTCTGTGTTATAGACCAGTTGGTCTTTCAAATTCCAGATTAGCATAAGTCTAGGCTGACACACCGATTATGGCATTAGGTTGTAAGGCTACTTGACTCCCCATAGTCCATCTAACGTAACTGTGGTATTTTATTTTGAGTGGCGCTTCATAAAAACTTATTTAATGATAGTTTCAGACAAGGCAGGCAATAGTCACTCCAGCTCCACAAAGATCTCCTCGGAGGGGACGTGGAAACAAAGTTGACAGTTGGAATGATTTGATTGCTTACCCGAACTCCAAACAATTCACAACGGGATTCCCGCTTCGGGAAATTCTATGAAGCATGTCACAGTAAATGCGTGACAAAAAATATTATAATTTGAAGTTATCGCTTTATTCATCTGATTTATACTACAACATAGCAGTGTTAGATCCCGCAAACATAAGAATAGATCTACCGAAAGCTGTTCGTTCGTAGAAGCCGACTAACGCAATCACTGGTAATGGAGACCTCTCAGAAAACAAAATTGTCTCCAAGAAAATATGGTACTATTGTATACCATGGATCTGCCGTTAGGCAGCGCACTGAGAGAGAGAGAGAGAGAGAACAAATACAATGTGTTTAGTGTTCTTTCCATCATTTGACGACGACATCAGAGACGTCTCTAACAGCCAGAGAAATACTAGCTGGTCCACTATTAGCAAGTCATAAGCGCTTGAAAAGAACTGGGGTCAAGACTGGTCAGACACGGTGAAAGTCCATTTAACCATAAAACAGACATTAATCAAATTAAAATATGTAAGTTATATCTAAACTGCAGCAAAAATGAAAGACCAGTCTTTAAGTCAACCTCTATGTACGTAAATATTATTTGTAGTCCACTGTACTTCGGCGATTTATAATTCACCATTGACAACATGATACTACGTATCTTGCATAAATACGTGATCAAACTCTCTAATCTTTTCTTAACAATGCAAAGTTTCTAGGCAGTGCCTGTTCAAGAGCCGGGGTCTAGGGGCCGTGGACCCCATATTTTTATCCCCTCATTTTGTCAAGATTACTCGAATGCTTTTTAAGAATTATGATTATTTGATTTTTCCCAATTAGCCTACTTGATTAATTTGCACGATAGTTGAATAAAAGCCGGAGAGTATGGCATTGAACTTGGTTCGACTCCCCCCCCCCACCTCAGATTTCCATCTGCTCCTCCATACTTTAACATAATTACTTGTTGAACAATAAGTAAGGTATTACATTTGGCTCGAACCCCGCCCCCCTCCCCCCCATAATTTTCAGGTTAGAACCGCCTCTATTTCTAGAGCCCGTGTTTTTATAAAATCAAGTCAACGTTTTTCTACAGTTGAAACAAAAGACGTCGGCAAGGAAATTGTTTCGAATCCATCACAGAGTGCAGAGCTATTGCAGGATAGCTAAATCAGTGGGAGATGTATGGACTTTTAAATTGTGCAATTTCAAATGGACAAAGAATAACATTGTCGCACTGAAAATTTAACCGGCCTGGATTTTAGATTTTGATCACTTGTGATCATCACAACTAAACATCTAGACCCGTGGTCATTGATACCGGGATAAATGTTAGAGTTGAAAACATTATAATTTTTATTTTCATTATTAGCTACGACAATATATTATTGAGCAGTGCCATGGGCGAAACCGGTCTTCGAGACTACTTGTAAAAAATTTAAGCAAAATACGCATACAAATTAGACAAAGGTTAAGACAAATTCAAAATAATTACCTTAAGCTACAGTCACTTCACGAGGGATGAAAGATTATGACTAAACTGATGGTAATACTGACTAAACTGCTTAAAGTTTGTCTAGATCCATGCAATGTATTAGAGGATTAGCGTCCATTTTTCCTTATACAATGATGATAATAATGATATCAGGAATGTCGTTAAATCAGACTCTCTTGCCCTGGCTAATGGTCTTGTACTGTTTCGTATCTCTCTTTCTCTTCGGTCTCTGCATTGGAAAGTGTGTTCTGGCGGTATAGAACTGCTTGCAGTTGCATAGTATACTTTAAACGCCCTTGATAGTGCCATATGGTTAGGAACCAGACGTTAAAGCCTCATTGTATTGTATTGTATTGAATATCGTTTTGAGATTAACCGACGATCTCATTACACCGGATAACCAGTCCTCATAGTTGGCATCCGATGATTCATTTGTATCGATTCCGAACCGGATACGAAATGAATGTAAGCTGGTAATTCCAGTGAAATAATGTAATATTTTGTTGCTCATTTCAGTAACTTTCGAAGCTAAAGCCAAGGATGAAAATCTGGCCTTAAAATCAAGGCTGTAACAACACTGGCAAAAAGTCTGTAACAATTTTCCTACGTGTTGTGTTACTATACGAGTCTGGCTTATCGTTTTATTCCGAGTCACGTGTAATCCATGATCTAAACCTCCCACTATTAGAGGTGATATATTCACACGGCGAGGCGACAATATGTTATTTGCAGATAATCTCAAAAACATGACTCCCCTACATATTGCACTCTTTCCTTGGCCGTTAGGACCATAAATAAAGCCAAACAGCGGCGTTAGTTTACACATGTGCAGCATTTGTATTTTATAATTCCGATTGGTTTAGGAGACTCGCCTCTGAAAACAATATTATCACCAAGGAAATACGCCACACAAGCTATACTTGTATACGTAATGGACCTGCTATTAGGCAGCACAATTATGTTTGGCAGTTATGCAATCCAGTGCAATCAGGGGGGGGAGGTTATGGCCGAGTGGTTAAAGCGTCGGCCGCAAAAGCAAGAAGAATAACTGGGATCGAACCCAGGTCAGGTCAACAAGAAAAATAACCCAAGGTGTCTGGTAGGTTAGTGGATATCGGCGATAGAGGCATAGTGCGTTCTAAACGGCGATGAAAAGTCCAATCATGGACAAGTAAAAAAACAAAAAAATAACAAAAATAGCAACTAAGAAATGAAACTTTGTAAAGATGCGTCCTGTCATCTGTCGAACACACGAATACTAAAAAAAGTTCAATTGCTGTTGCAGGGGTCCCTAACCACATTGCAAATACACGTACGCCACTGAAGCTAATTCTATTATTCTATTTATTTTGAATTATTTGGAATCACCGGTCGATTACCGTTCGATTGGATTTACTTATTTATTAAATAATTTCCCATGTCATGCCAATGATCTCAGTATCGATTTTAGATTTCACGGAACTGGAGAATTCCAAGAATCAGAGATTTCATGATGTTAGATCATTCGAATCATACTTGAATTTGCCAAACTGATGCGACATTAAGTTCCGCCTATAATTCAGAACAATCAGTGTCATATCATCGTATAAATTTAACAGAAATTCCAGAAATTGCAGCGATGGTCAGAGATAAATGCAGTCCCACTTTGATGTTATAAAATAAAATAAAAATGAAGCAACGAAGTTGAATTTATGGAAATCAATCAATCAATCAATTATGATTTAACGCTAGCTGATCGGGGAGATCGTGATCTATCTGCATTTAAAATATTTAAACGTAAGATAATTTTAAAATACCTGATTTTATTAATTCTTATTATTATTATAACACAGAACAAGTCTTCTAAGCTGAATTTTGTCCATTATTATGGTTGAGGAGAATAAACAAGATCGTGAATCTTTTCTAGTGAATTGACATCTCATTTCCCTAAATTCTGCAGCAATTTCGCGCCCGTAGCTCGGATTTAAGGAGGACTGAGGAAGGGGCATGGCCCCCTCGACCTTAGGGAGGGGCTGGGTCCCTCGATTTTAAAATTGTTACAATTTCACCCATTCAAATTAAAATTGTCCAGTGGCGTCTACAAATAGGGGGTTGAGAGATCCATCTCCCTGGGAAAAACTGGGAGGTTTATATTGATAACCAACCCCCCAGAATCTCTCACAACAACTGGGGTGGGGGGGGGGTTAGACGACACTGATTTAACTGTATACTCTTGGGGATCTTGATTTAACATGACCCCGCTCGAGAAATTCATTCTAAAAATTACAACCCGCTCAAAAACTCCAAAATTCGCCACTGCATCCAAGAATACATTTTATTGTTTCAATAACGGCCCATTTGATTATCAATTTAACATCAGCAGTTGGACAAATCTAAGGTCTACAAAGTCACGAGGTCAAACATTAAAGTTTTCCGTTCCTGCTATCAAACCCAGCAGCCGAGCCTCAGAGATTTATCTAGGGCGGCGTTATAAATGTCGCGCGGTGTTCTGGACGAAAGAAGCGACAATAAAGCAGATAATATACGAGTTGGGCTAGTTCATGCACTAGTTGTCTTACATGAAGAATGATAAAGTGTATGCTATTGATCTCGTCAGATAGCGAGATAGCTGAGATTCGTTGTAAAATTCGGTTAGCTAATTGTAATCGCCAGAGCGTGTCTTGGTAAATGTACATTGTACTATGATTGCTGCTATTATGGCAATGGAGAGTAAAACAGCTTGCATAAGGCTTGCAAATCGAAGGGTCTGCAAAACTGTTCATTGAACCCGCGATCTCATGATTCAGAGGCCACAGAGCAGCCATTAGACCACGGAGTTCCATGAATAAAACAATATAATACAATATAAATAAACGTACTTTTTGCGATCTCTCAACGATATCAGGAAAGCCAGTTTAACGTCTGCTTCCGTGTTACAAGGATGCTGTCAGAGTCAAAGAGATGGACCAGTGTGCACATGGAGTATTTGTGTTTAGATATTTTTGTATATATCGACGATACTGGATTAGGATACAAAAGTCCAATTGTGGCTTAAAGACAGGCTTCTCATGATCTAGTAACAACATAAGATAGGACCATCGAGTAAGAAAAACCTCGCAACAACAGCATCCGTTGCAAGGCTGAGCTCAAGTTATAGAGGATCTGATGGTACGATAAGCAATCTTAATGCATCCTAAGGGTAGGCGAACCACAGCTAAATATAGGTGTACAAAACAATACAATCAAAATACAATAAAATAAATAAAATACAATATACAATAAAATACAAAATGAATATTTGATAGCGTCTCTATATACTAGGTATCTCAGAAACGCTTTTGGAACAGTGCAGGGAAAAGTAGTCTAACCTGTCATTGGCTGTACAGGATGTGGTCAGGCCTCAATGTCAGCAATATCTATTTATATAAAGCTCATATTCGGTCACATCGGTTACGTTTCTGGGACAACCCCTGGGCAGTGCGACCCGTAACCTGTTGTAAACCTGCCAGCGTGGCTTATAATGAGACCGTCCGTGTATAATTGTGGACCATAGATAATTATTGTCTAATTATTGTCTGTATGCTGGTTCTTGGTCACTGACTGTGTTAGTTATTGTCTGGCCTGTAACATATAGATGATGTACCGTAGAGTGTAGAGAGCTTTTTCCAGGCTTTTGGAACTAGTAAATTTATAAACGTGCAACCGGACCAAGATTCGATTCACAACAGAACAAGAGGGCTACCGATTTGACTCTCTATACTATAGAGCAGCTAAACACACAAAAATCTCGACCGAAGATTAAAGCGTTTGTTTTGCAACACTTTGGGTTAACCTCTGATAAACCGTTTCCCCTGATTATTCTCGGGTGACTTGATTTAAGACATTGACATTAATACGGGGCCGGCTTCGCAGAGTCGCTGAGAAAAAGCGGTCAGAGTGGAACAATAGCTATGTTCTAGAAGAGTAGACAACTATAAATAGTGACCATTGCAGTTCGTTGGTAAATAAATCTATATGAGAACCATTTAATTAATTAAAATAATTTCTCTATAAGAATGCAACAGTATAATCAGAAGAAAACTTATTAAGCGTTTTTTAAACCATTAAATTACGGCTAGTGTTTCTTGCAAACATATAGGGTACTTTTTTATTTCATATTGAACACTATAGTAGACCTACTGTACGACATAATTATGATAAATTCTGGATGTAAAACTGTAAAACAAAAGCATTATTGCATACACATAATCAGAAGACACCTTCTGATAATCTCTATTCAAATATACAGTAGAATCTACATGTAGAATTGTAGATCTTATTTTTACAACCAGAATTAATCAAAATCTTTTATATTAATCAAGGTCTTTTATAGTGTGCATTACATTATGCATTGTTTTTTCTGCATAATTATATGGACGTTGGTGGTCACTGTTGGCTGCTGGGACGCTTTGTGTCTGGAGGCATTGAGGGACAAGATAACATTCATGGGCGCTTTGGACCTGGAATGTTATATTAGCACGATACAGCACGAAACCCAATCTACATGAATACTACAACAATACAACAATACAATACGGGTCTAACGTCCGTTTCATCATCTGACGCCGATATCAAGGACATCTCCAACTGCACTTGTAAGCACTACTAACTGGTCCACTCAAATACAGTTAGGAAATCACAAGTACTGAAAGAGAAACAGGGGTCAACACTGGTCGAAATACGGTGCAGGTCCATTTATCCATAAAGCCGACAATAATATAATAAAATGTCTAAGGAGGAAAAAAGTGAGTTTTAAGCTTGCTACAGGTAATGCTCAGACCAGAACGGAGATGAAGTGGCAAAGAGTTCGATTTTAATATCACTGGATGTCGCAGACTAATGATCCTTTTGAAAATGTTACGATGTGGAACAAAGAAGCAGAAAGCATTTCCGTTATTACCAAACTGGAGCAGGTCTAACAGACTGGAGGGCCGATCACATCTGTGGCGGGGATTCTGATAAATTAATTCACTAGAGATAAATCTGCAAGGACCAGAATTTAAACGGGGGGGGGGGCAGGTCCCCACAGGCCCCCCTTGGCGCCGAGCCTGGTTATCATCCACACAGACATTAAAACAATTGACATTGCAACATAAAACAGTTCGTGGTGGCACTGGTGGGGTGATAAACTAATCACAGGCTTTGCAGCACTTATGTGTTACATAAGAAAATGAACCATGAACAACGAAGAGCATTTAAATTTAAAAGAGCAATGTCAGACAATATAAAATCGTTACCTTATCCAGCTATACTAATTCTCAACTAAAAACTTCAAACATGGCTGACAACTGTAACTCTAGTTATGAAAAAAAACTATTTTTCCTCGAGGCCGACTTGGAATGAAGAACGATCCAATCGCAGAAACGTCACGGCCGGAAAACTGGAAGGAACGAGTATGATATAAGTATTATCATAAACAGATAATATCAGAAGCTCGGAGATCCTATTAGCAACGAAACCTATTTACTTTTATCTGCGAAAAGGCGAACGCAATTCCGACGATTTGTTTTTTTTTAATATGTAGCATGCAGATGAAAACACGCAAGGCGCCATAGAGTCGTCTAAAGCCGAAGATCGGGACGGAATAGTCCGAAACCGGATTTCATTGTATCACAAGGTTCATCCATGTCATGGATGTCTGGGCTTTAAGAATCCGAATTAGCGTAAATTGTATTTAGTTCCGTAAAATATTACAGAGATATTAGGATTAATTTTAAGTTAAGTTTCATTTCCTGCTGCCAAACCAAGCATCGTTCGTTCCCTTGCATTTTCAACACTTTCTTGTGAATAAAATAATGAGATAGCCAAACAGACAAAGCAGAGAAACAAAAAAAAACAAGCAGAAACAAAATCTAATTACTGAGTGATTTGTGTCACAATTCGTCGCGCCATAAGGACGACAAATATTGGTGTGAAAACGGTGGCACTTACTCTATATAACTCTGAAGTAACAACGCAGCACATAATAATGAAGATTTAACATTCGGTTCCTTACCCACAGGCCATATCAGAGACGCCTCAAGAGACATATGCTTCGGGAACCGGTTTAATTAATACGACAAGCACACAATGCCGTTAATTATCGTGACAAACGCACATTTCTAAAAGATATAGAGAAACATAATAGGAGTACTACATTTCTCAGAGCTGAACATCGAACTGTTGAAAAAGTCACAATTACAGTAGCCTATAACAAGCCTTTCAGGTATTTTTACACGCGAAAACGGAAGTTATTTTATTATTATTTCCGTATATATTTGCACGTGACAGACGCACATGCTAGTTTCCTTTCTAAGTTGCTTTTTGCGTTTTTTATTTTATTTTCTACTCTATGATTAATAGTAGGATTACCATTGCCTTTGGATCAGCTCAAAAGCACTGTAATTGCTAACTTCCTTTTCAATGGTGTCTAGAGGAATAATGAATTAACAATGCTAACAAGTTATTAAAAGTGCCTGCTATCATATTGGCTGTGCAACTTATTATATTCTATCAATGTTTTACATGTGAAGCATTGTGCTACAAAAAATTAGGAAATTTCTATTATACTGTTCATATTAAAGACCAAGCAGAAGCCTGTCAGATACTTTACTAGCGGATGCAGCATAAACGAGCGAGCTAAATGTCACTAAAAAGAGAATATATAGTGCATTAGCACGATATAAGAGTAATTAGGCTTAGAATTATCTCCCAGAAATGTGAAGGCTAACATTAAAATCTTTAATTAAATCCATTCCAAAGCAGTTACATCCTCGAAGACAGATATGGTAATGTCTAATACTCATAATGTAAATTTATGACAACAAGCTGGTTTTGCTCATGTTTTATGTTATCCCAACACCACTACTGATTTCAGCTAACTAATTTTGTGACATAATATCGAGACTTATATTTTATCATAACTTCTTATACATAGTAGATACAAATAACTATCCTCTATTTGTTCCTCTCATGCAAATTACAGAAAACAGTTACAAACAAAATAGAAATGATTCTTTAAAAAAACGATAGAGTGATAGAGTGAGAGAGAGAGAGAGACAGAGAGACAGAGACAGAAACAGAGACAAAGAGACACAGAGAGAGGGACAGAGAGAGAAATAACTGCATATTTCAATCAGGGACCATATAAACAAGATCTGGAGCCCGGCTTAAATCTTGAGAAGGGGCAAAGGCCTAAAACGTTCTCGGTACAGGTATAGCAGATTCTGACGACGATATCAGGGACGTCTCCAACAGCACTTATTAGCACTGCTAACTGGTCCACTCAAACGCAGTTAACAGATCACAAGTACTGAAAGAGAACAGGGGTCAACACTAGTCAAATACGGTGCAAGTCCAATGTCTATAAGTGTACAGTGTACAGAGTCAGAGGATCAGTATTAGGTGTAGGAATAGGGGTAGGGGTAGGTGTAGGGTAGGGGTAGATTAAGTCAGGGCTAGGTTAGAGTTAGGGTTAGAGCAGGATTTGGCAAGGGTTGTGTTAATTTGCTGTACTCGTACCGTTAGCGTAAATCGCCCCCGTGCTCCAACCTAGGATCCCACTATTTCTATTACTCCCAGAACCTTGGAGCCGATAGTCACGCCTTGAGAAGAGCGTGAGGTGGCAAAGGTTCGTTTACATTTCGTTATTTTAGCGTCAGCGCACACATAGAAAGCATTGCAATAAAGAAAGAGTCGTTACCGCCACTGTCCGTTGTCATATAGGATGTTATATTGACCGAGGTCTATCTGTCTATCTAGTGCTCTACCAAGTGGCAGGCCCATGACATACTAAGTTTCCATACTTCTCTCTCCCCAGTTAATCTTAGCATCCTCTACTGAAGGGGTGCACGCGGTGCACGCGACTTGGTTTAGTTTGTACGCCATTATATTTTGGAGATGCATTTTTATGAGGTGGGTCTCCTTGCCCTCCTCAGCTTTTTTTTACCGAGACACCATCACAATGACCGAGGTAGCCAACTGTAAATATGTGCGGTTGTCATGTGTGGAATAGTACTAGTAAATAAGGGATGTTATTGCGAAGATTGCAACTGGAAGCCACTACAGAAACCGTATTTTTCCTAGTTAAAATGCACCATATAAAAGGTGATAAACGTCAATTCCTGTGATGGGATCAATAATGATTTAAAATCCGTTTCGTCTCCCGAAAGGGATGCCAGGGATAATCCCCAAACATGTTGATTGTTCGAGCTGAAAGTCGCTGTGCCATAACTAGATGATTAACTACTGCTAAAGCGTCAATCAACGACTAACATTCCCACCAGTCCGGGTAAAAACATTTCGGCTCTATTATATTCAGTTCTTTTGTAATATTTTATGGTCATGTAATGTGCAGTAGACAAAAAGAAAGCATATCATAAGCTGACAAATTTAAGGATAACGTTGCAAAGGAAGACAAAGAATTACCTGTACAAAGAGTCTCAGTGAATGGATAAACGTCGAAGAATTTGAAAGGATAAGAACCACAAAAGAATGAGAACTGTGAAAACCATAACCGTCAACGCCCGAAACGGGCAGGACACGTAAAAAACGGACGACTCAATCTAGTTTCATATATGGTGACCGAAGATACAGTACTTCAGGGTATTATTTCTTCAAGGCTGTAAAGATTTGGTCCATGATCTAACCTCAAAGAGACCAGTCACGTAATGCAATAACACAGCTTCGTCTCACAGAACGCCCTGTATAGACTACAAACTACCCACCAACGTATAATTATAGTTCCCCGATATCACATACATAATAGAACGTACATGTAGTGGTACCGGGCGCGCGATTACGTTAGCAGTATAGGTACAGCAGATGATATTTTAACGCAATCGTCTGTTACTATACAGTGTCGACACGGCATGGGTACTCTCTCTCTCTCTCTCTCTCTCTCTCTCTCTCTCTCTCTCTCTCTCTCTCGGAGAACTGCCCAACGGCACGTC
>JAQFZF010001488.1:0-14002 GCA_034695365.1 Enchytraeus norvegicus | reverse complement strand
TTAAGTTAATTGGCGGCCATTTTGGAAAATGGCGGATATCGCACGTTGGCCACCTGTGGCAAACTCCCACCATATAAATTGTTAATCTCTATAATTTTCTGCTTCCAATGATATATGACACAACATTTAATCATTAAAACTGCCACGGGACACCACTTGCCCCCGGACTATAACTAACAATTAACACTAATCAATTGAATTCTAAAGTAATTTATTTTGTTTTCTATTCATTCAATTTTCTGATCGATTGATTGTGTCATAGTTTATTTTATTTAAGACAAATATATTTCATGTACAATCTAGTCTGTGATTAATTCTTCATTTTTAGTTCTTTAGATATAAACTATTGTATATTCCTATTAGTACTATTCAATTTTATTCTATGCTATTTATTGTTAGTTCATGTTAAGCTCTATTGAGTGTATTGAGTTTTATTCAATTTATTATCTGATTGAATTAATTAGTAAAAGCTTAATGTGGATATTTATGATGAAGCTGTGCAGCTAGATCTTGACTGAATAATTGATTGATATATTTGCCTAGATGCTATGATTGATTGATTAATTGATTTGTCAGAGGATTGAATCATGAGGAGAATGTGTTGCTGACTCATGGGGATGCTCTGAAGGTTGTTGCTGACGGATTTGAGGTGATTGCTGAGGCGGGCAGCACTATAGCTGGTTAGTTGTATACTTTTTTCAATACCCTATATTGCATATAAATGTATAATTGTATATACAATATACAATTATATATGCAAATTATATAATTATACAATTATATATGCAAATGTAGTGCTAAATATTAGAATCGCATGTTTTTCTTCTTGGATCAGAGACACTCAAAAATTGATTAACCGAGAGCTGCACATGTTTTGTAGAAGTTGACTAATGCAGTCACGGAGGTAGGCGACAGGAAAACCACCTCAAAAATCCTAATTATCCACGATCAAAGTATCATGTTAGGTGTGGTGAAGGCATAGTCTTTGTGATAGGATTGACTTGAGGATTCGATCGATGGTGCGAGATTGAACTTCAGTGAGAGAGAAAGTTGACATTTTGTAGGAATTTTGACCTTGGATCTGCCTCGTGGTAAAGCACTTGATAGATAATTTTCATGTATCTCAAAGTTAGCGTAATGAGGAACATTGTCAAGTATTATTTAGTTCATTGTTTAGGTTCATTGACATGGTTAAAACGTCAGATTATGTGATTAACTAGTTAGTGGATTAATTTATTATATTATATATTTGCCGATTGAGTAATATACTGAATGGATCAATTGATTGATTGCGGAGTGAATGTTCAATGTGTTGATTGTAGGTATAGGAAGTGAGAAGCTGAGGATATATGGAGTACAGTTTCACCCAGAAGTAGACCTGACAGATAACGGGAAACAGATGCTGCGTAACTTTTTGTACGAGGTGGCCAAGTGTCGTGGCACCTACTCGCTTTCCTCACGCCAGGAATCCTGCATCAAGTATATACGTGACACCGTCGGGCACAGCAAAGTACTGGTCGGTACTCAACAAATATTATGGGATTTTGTGTTGTGTGTATCCTCTTCATTTTTGATTGAGATAGAGAGAAAATCGACAACGATCTTCTTTCTCTCTCTCTCCCAGTGTACTGTCTAACGGCAGGTCCATGACATATAACTGTATAGTTTGTATGCCTTTTCTCATCCATTGTTGTAAGCTTAAATTATTTGTCAATTGATATCATGTAACTAACTGCAGTTGTCCGATTGAATCGAAATAAACGAATATATATATTTTCTCACAGAATAAACGAATATATATATTTTCTCACAGATAATTTCGCTTTTTGACGTGGGTCTCCTTATCCATCCTTGGTGACTGCATTAGTCTACTTCTACGAAACACATGCAGCTTTTGGTTGGTCTATTCTCAAGTTTTTGGGGGCAAACATGCAAACTAAAATAAAAATCCTTTTAATTGAGGCCAGTTTCTAAGCCAAGAGGCAGTGTCTGGAATTCATCATAAATATGAAATTTCATTTTGTTAATTTATTCTTTGAGCATATATTTTGTTATTGAGGTGAACTTTAATTTACGCCTGTAAGATTCTATCTATCTATTTTGTAACTAGTTATTACATAATTTGTTATAATTATCACCGTGGATTTTTGCATTTATTTTCTCTTAAATGCAGTTAGAAGAGAGCTATTGATTGATTGATTGATTTAATTTTTATTTACTTTTTCTTTTACTTGGGTGTAAATATCCTGTGAGTTTGATAAAAATGATTTATTATGAAAGGAATGAATCGTGGCTCTGCTGCTCGAGATCTACTAGTGTAAAAGAGCCACGAGAGCATACAACATTGAATCTTTGCAGAGAGATTGATAGTCTCTGCACAAACTTTGGTCTCTCGCTGATAGATGGATTGATTGATTCATGTAGATGCTAGTGAGTGGTGGCGTAGACTCCACTGTATCAGCAGCCCTATTGAGAAAGGCTCTGAAGGACGACCAGGTCATAGCCGTGCACATAGACAATGGGTTCATGAGAAAGGATGAGAGCACCAAGGTGCACGCCTCTCTAGGCAAGCTAGGGCTAAACCTACAGAGTATGTAAACTTTACTGTTATAACGATAAATATTTATATAGTAATATCTTCTACTCACTGATTTATTTTAGTTCTCTCAAATGTTCTTGTATTTTACTCTTAATCTCTTGTTCTTGTTTTAGAAGGTTACACTGAATGAACCAGTCTGCAGTGATATGTACTGATGGAACCTTCCTGAAGTCACTGTTGGATTGTGATATCAGACTGTAAACTCGTGCTATTAATTATTGTCATTCGATTGCTGCACATGCTCATACGAGGCGACCAAAGCAGATATGACATTGAGGAGATTTGATGACCATAGGGGCAATGATTTCTGTTTTATGGACCAATTGATCGTTCATATTCCAGTCCGGCTGAGTCTGGAATATGAGCCGTCGTGTAAGAGATTGGATGATGTCACAACAGTTGTGGCTACAAGTATACTTGACTTTCCATTGCTGATTTAGCAGCTCTGCTTTGTAGATTTGACATAGAGCAGAACTTAATAAATAGACTATTTAATTTAATTCTTTCTCCTTTTTTATTCCCGTACTTGTCAATGCACATGTTTACACAACTAATTGATTGAATGATTGATTGATTAGGTGTCAATGCAGCCCACAGGTTCTTCAACGCCTCCACACTCAAGCCAGTCCCTGTCTATGATTGATTGATTGATTAATTGATTGATTGATTGATTAGGTGTCGATGCAGCCCACAGGTTCTACAACGCCTCCACACTCAAGCACGTGCCCACGGGGATGAATGGGGAGGGGGAGGTACATGATAGGGGTGTGAACGGGGTCGTGAGGCGTCAGAAGACCCGCCTCCTGTGTCAAACAGTTGAGCCAGAAGAAAAGAGAAAGATCATCGGAGACACCTTCATGAGTGTATGTCTGTCTGCCTGTCTCTGTCTGTTTGTCTATCTGTGTGTCTGTCTGCCTGTCTCTGTCTGTCTGTCTGTCTGTTTCCTTGTCTTCTATCATATTTTAATACAATTTTCGTCTATTATCGGATTTGAAATCTGCAAATCCTTTACAAATATCTTATATTCCATCAAATTATGTATTATGAAAAACATGAACTATAATATGGCAAGCTCAAATTTACGTTTATGATTACTTGGATGGTGAGGTTAAGTTTACAAATGATGAGGTTAGATTAGTTATAGGTCAATTTCTTCTTTAAAATGCATTATTGGATTTAAACACAATCTTCACTTTTTAAATAGTTTTTGTCGGGCTATTTGTCTGTCTCTCAATTAATTTGCACATCTCAGTTTCCAATCAATTACCGCCTTTAGTAACCAATCATTATATTATGAATCATACTAAGCCATTTCTTTTCAAGCTATCCATTTACAGGTCGATTCAATAGTTATTAATTAATGGTCGATTCAATAGTTATTAAGTTATTTACTCTAATTGATTGTTTGATTTAGTTTTTGATTTTTTGATTGGTCCTTCTATTGATAATTTTACAATTTATTTGTGTGATCATTGAGCAGGTAGCCAATGAAATCATAACAGATCTAAATCTCTCTCCAGACGACGTCTTTCTAGGCCAAGGTAAGTCCATTGTTTACTACTTTTGAAGTGTTTATTATGTTTAATGTTTAATATAGTATATCATGCCAAGGCATCTCTATACTTTACAACTTTACATAAACATACAAGGTAATACAAAGGATAATTAGAAACACAATACAATGTCAAATTGTCCATACATGCACAATAGTTATAGCTACAACTAGGATAGAAAGGAAATAATCTATTGAAAAAATGGTTGATTGATTCATAACACACAAACAAATAATGGAAATGCAAAGATAATTTAGGGCTAAAGATAGACTATGTTAGTGAGAATAATAACTAACTGAGAGAGCCTATAGCTAATAGGATATAAAAGGAAATGATTTATTAAAAAAATGAGTTTTAAGTTCTTTCTTAAAACTTTCAGTAGACTGTGAATGGACTCCTATGTACACTATACAGTGTCGTTTAATATATTCGGTCGTCTATAACAGCAAACTTGTAACAATGTGCTACAGATACTGTCAACACATGCCTATGGCCCTATGCTCTATATTGTTTTTGTGCGTATTGTACTCACCCGACCTAATTTAGAGTAAGTATGTCAGAACTAGGAATAAGGCATAATTGAGAGTGTATCAAACAGACTATCAGTATGCCTATGTATTGCTAGACTGTTTATTTGTATGATTAAGACCTAATTTATTTTAATTTTTTTTTTCGTCGTATATTTCTTTACACGTGATAATCGCACATGTTTGATATTTTTGCCCGATGGGTTTTTTTTACTACTCTCTACTCCTAATTATCTATCTTTGCATTAGATAGCGCACAATGACAGCCAGCACAGATATTCGAATAATCTTCCTTACACCCTTTGATTTATTTATTTTTTCTTGTCAACTGACCTATGATTTGATCCTGGGTCGCTTGCATGTGAGGCAGACACTCTACTGATGTCCCCAAATCTCCCCCAAATCCAATTGAGAGGATATCTGAGCTTTCTAGCAGTATGTCGTATTACCTGACCTAATTTATTGTGCACGAGGGCTAGCGAGCAGTGAGGCCTATAACCTAATTTATTGTGTATGCGGGGTAATGAGCAGTGAGGCCTATGACCTACTTAATGGAGAGTGTATCAGGAGCTATCTGCTGTAAGTCTTATGACTTTCTCTAGATACAAGTACTAATCATTTAGTTTATGCTTATGTTAGGTACACTACGACCTGACCTAATTGAGAGTGCATCTGAGCTTGCCAGCAGTAAGGCTGATGCTATCAAAACTCATCACAATGACACAGATCTGGTCAGAGAACTGCGAAAAAAGGTTTGAATCATTGTCACGAGTAGAAATCAGTTTGTACTTAATAGGTTTGTTCACAGATGTCTGCAATTTTGTTAAATTATGTATTGTTGAATTCTTATGTTAGATCATTTGAAATAGTCTATAATTAGATAATTAGAAATTTGGACTAATATATAGATGATTTGAAATAGACTTTAAAAAGACTAAAGCCGAATTTAACGTCAGTTTCGCGGCCTAACGGCTACATCAGTGATGGGCGACGGTTCACTTGAATTTGAACAGTGAACCTTTTTTAACCCGAATCCAACAATATTAATATGATTTAAAATAAATTAATATTTGAAGTGTGTTTATATTTGAACATACCAGAATTTGTCTATATACTATCTATAATCTATATTCTGTATGTATGTAAGTACCACATATATCTATTATATACAGGGACGGGTGGTAGAGCCGCTGAAGGATTTCCACAAGGACGAGGTGAGAGCCATAGGTCATGATCTAGGTCTGCCTGAGGACTTTGTGCAGCGGCATCCATTCCCTGGTCAGACTAACTCTTCTTCTTGCATTGTCTTAGGGGTCATACACAGATATGTCCACACAAAATTTCTAATGTTTACACCCCCTCTTATTAGAATTTGTCCAATTCTGCATGACGATTTCAAATTACGAGGGGCGTTCAAAAAGTCTTGATCATTGCTTAATAATTTTGAAAGTACAGGTCAGAAATTATTCAAATTTTCCAGCAGCATTAACTAGAATCAGACTGACATCCTTGGTAAATATAAATTTTTTATTCGTTAGATGGCAGCAGTTATCAATACTCAAGATGGCCGCCAATATTGACGCCCTTTGGCCCTATTGAGCAAACAGCTGTAATTGAATTTCTTATGAAAGAGGGTATAGCTGCAAGGGAAATCAGTGATTGATTAGAAAAAGTTTATGGAGAATCTGTACTTATTTATCTGAGTGCTAGGCGATGGCTGACCAACATTAAGGGTGACAGAAGTGACAATATAGACAAGCCATGTTCTGGCCATCTGGCAAAATCGATGAGAGAAGGGTGTAGCGTGCAGTAATGACTATATAGAAAAATAAATGCTTTGTATGTAATATTTCGTATATTTATCAGCAAAATGTTGTGTAATGTTGCTGCAAAATTTGAACAATTTCTGATAAGTATTTGTAAAATTATTAAACATTGATCAATACTTTTTGAACCCCCCCTCGTACATGTAGTACAGGGTAAAATGGTATGCTCTCTATATCCTTTACCGAACGTAGGTGAGAGAGCTGATCATGATCCTGAGCTATTGCTTAACACTTAACAAAGTCATTAATCTGATGGTGAGGTCGCCAGTTGCACTGTATACATTCCAATTTGATTATTTGAATAATATACACCAGACTTGTGCTAGCAAGTATGGTGTATATCATTCATTAGGCCGACATATTGGATCATTCATTAACACACCTAAGGTATTAGATAGAGAAATGCGTTTTCTAACTAACACTGTGCCCATTTTATAAAAATTGACTTTCACCAGCCCGTCTTATTCCTTGTTCTGCTTTGTCCTACCTCCCCCCCCCATGTGGACGTCTTTCGTGTATGACCCCTTACTAGGTAGGAAAGCTCCAAAGCTCTGTTGACGATAGACGATACTAATTTAGTATGAATAGTTTAAATAGCATTCACTAATTGTATCTGGCAGCCACTTTACAAAATTGTTCAGTAATTTTGTAAATATCTAGCTTGAGCATGGGTGACAATTAAATAAATCTATTGATAGCAAATGTTTTTAACTGATCAACTCGTATAGAACTTTTATATTAATTTCTTCACATTAATTAATTCAGTGATGATTACTGTTTGATTGACAGTATCATATTTATAGTGATTAGTGAACCAGAGTTATATGTGCTGAACAACCCTACATGGAGAAAGACTATCTAGAGTCTACAACATAGATTGATTGATTGATGTAGGTCCAGGCCTAGCTATCAGAGTTATATGTGCTGAACAACCCTACATGGAGAAAGACTATCTAGAGACTACAACACTGTTGAAGATTATAACTGACTTCCCTAATTCTCTCAAGAAGGTTTGTGATTAACGGTTAGACCTGGGTTGAGAGTCTGTTTCACTGCCCGTATGCCCATCGGTGACATCCATGATACCATACTTATTTATAAATCAAACCATTGAAGTTTGATTTTATTTTTATATTTGCATATATAAAAAAACTTTCAGTGAGCGATCGAGCTAGACCCAAGCTGTAAACCTTTACCTCTCATTCAAATGCATCACATTGCTAAGTTAATAAATTGCTTTAGTGCTTATCAATCCATGAGGTAATCAATCATTCTTTGAAATATCAATCAATCATTTACAGACTATTTACGCATTTTCTATCAATCAATAAGTATAGCAGCTAAAGAGCTGTTATATGCAAAATGCCACAGTAGCTAGCGCTAAATGGATAATGAAGAGTCCAGCAATGACATGTTTTTAACTGTTTTAGTATTACACTGTACGCTTATCAAATTTTGTACATGTATTCTATAATATATATTGTATGTGTGATTGTGTGTGTTATTAACGTTTGGTCCTGATGAAAATCCTCCTGTAAAGAGAAATAATCAACGCTGTATATTCAGTGTGTAATTTATATGATTGTCCTGTTTTTAGATTCAACCCTTTGGCTAATATATCATATTATAGCTTCACACTGTTTATGATTTGTTGCAGCCGCACGCTCTATTAAGCAGAGTGAAAGCATGTCTAACAGACAAGGAACAAGAGAGACTCCTATCTATCTGTCAGAGTGACGCTCTCTCCGCCACTCTACTACCCATCAAATCTGTCGGTGTACAGGTAACAACGGCTCTATGATATTATGGTTGTATGGAGGGCTGTATGAGTGTAGGTTTAGTTTTGTTCATAATTAACAAACTATTACATACTTCAGGTATCTAATTAAATTTAAACTTATAAGAACAGAGAACACGAATAATAATATATATCGGTAACTTTATGTAACTTAATTTTTTTTATATATCAGTTCAGTATGACATTTAAAATAACTAGCTTTGTCAATTATTCCAACAGCACGTTTTAGCAGTACCACTAGTTTATTCATAAGTGTTTTAGATGCACATCCCCATATAACAATACAATAGTTGTAAAGATGGAAAAATTAAACTATAATATAGAGACAGCAAGCAATTTTTTGGTAATTTGTATTTGAGTCGATTGAGTACACTTAGGGCTTTCGATATTTTCAGTGCTATACAATTGATATGACGATTCCAACTAAATTTACAATCAATAATTACACCATGAAATTTGGTAAATTCCACTCTGGATAACTTTTCATTTTGAATTCTAGTATTAAAATCAAAATCTTGTAAGCCATAATTATATAGTTGGAACATTTTTATATCCAAACAGCATGAGATTAGTTTTTTGCACATTCTAATGAAAGCATATTGGCCTTGAACCAATCTGACAAAGTAGCCAGCTCAGTGTTAACAATCTTCATTAAATAGTTTAAATAGTTTAAAGTAGTCTAGGCCGCCTGACGCGAATATCAGAGAATTTTATGAAAACACTTGAATTAAAACTTTCATTTATTCAAAACAACCAAGAAAACATATCGTAGAATCTTGAAAGAGAAGAATAATCATACAAAACCCCAGGGGCTTCAATCTCCCCCAAGGTGGTGGAATCTAAAAAACGCCATTCCAGTAAAACATACGGGTCCGGGTTAAGGCGGTTTCAATTTTTTTAGCGGGGGGTATTTCTAATAGAGAGGGGCGGGGGGTCAAAGTTGTTTACTCTGACCCCTCATGAGTTTTGATGAGGAGAAAAGCATTTAGGCTAATTTTTCACGACATTTATCTATGGCATATAGGCCTATATAGTATATGATCTCACTTGTGGTTTTCAGTGAAATGGAAAAAAGGGTGCGAGCGAAGCGAGCAAAAATTTTTTCATCGTCATTTATATCACGTTCGTCGAAGGCTTTGGGAAAATCCCCCCAAGATTTTGAAAAAATCCCCCAAAGTTATACTAAAAAGATACTAAAAATTTCCCCCAAGGTCCTGGAGGAATCCGTTAGATTCCTCATGTATAAGCGTAGAAGCTCCTGCAATGCCCGTGTAAAATACTTGCAGAGAGGATAACAATGATAATTATGGTCATTGTGTAAAAACAATAACAGATATTTTGTCATTAGTGATTGTAAAAAATCAAATATTCACGCACAATGAAGATAAAGAAACAGACAATAACTTTGTTGGTCGCTTGATGCACTAACAAAGGCAAATGTACGATTAATCATGAACTGATTTTTAAAAATTACAAAAAACACAAAAACAGCAGCTAAGTAAAGTAAGATATTTTGTGCGTTCTGCCATGTGAAAACAGACGAAAAAATAACACCGTCAGCCACCCAATACAATACAATGAGGATTTTACGTCCTGTTCCTCACACGAAGTCGATGTCAGTGCCGACCAACCAGTGAATCTCACAATGAAAACTTGTTCTCAGGGCTCAACCTGAACTATGCATTTGTTCAATAAAAAGGTCGTGCTATTGAGGTGCTCGGGATTCTTTTGCCTATCTCAGTATATGTGTTTGTTCCCACTTACGGAGCACATGCAATTCTCAGTTAAACTTTATGTCAAATTCCAAGACCCATCACGGGAAAGCTTCCCAATATGCTTAATTTGTTATTATGCCACATTATTTATTGAAAAATGTATCCATACATAATATATTATACATCGCTGATCATAATATTCCATTTATCGCTCAGAATGATAACGTACCTGTAGAGTATATAGTATATTATGTAAAATTAAAAAATTAAAAATCTTACGCAGGATGGATTTTTTATCAATTAATCAATCAGAGGCATATAGCGCAGTTTTTACTAAGTCTCGGATGCTCCTTGAACTATGAAGGGTAGAGTTTCCGAGCTTACCAAATGCCACAACCAATGTGGCAAGACCTTTGCAAGTCTGTAATTTGAGCGACCGTTGGTCAAGTAGCCTACACAAAAGTCATGGTGCAGACCACTCAGCCCTTCACAGCGGCATATGCGTTAGTCGCCTGTTACGACACGAGCAGTATTCGGTTTATCTACATTTTAAAGTTTCTCAGAATCAACAAGGTAAGTTTATATTATGAGTAAAGCATAAAGGTCTGACGCAGCTTCCTGTACTCCAATAATTCATTAACACAAACCATTACACGACACATTAATCCATGTTTCTGAAGGACATTCAGTCTCCACTCAATCTCTTCTGAGTTGAGTTGCTCACTCCAAGCCGTGACTTTCTTTATTGCCTTCAATGGCTTACACACGTCGCTCGTTCCACAATCTTCAGTCATTCATCGAGTCACGCCAGTTTTATTGAAGAGAAGGGAGTATAGGGTTGGATGAAAAATAGGGAGAGGGGCTTGGGGTTTGCAGGTCCACTCTGGTTAAAAACGGGTAAATAAGTTAAAAAATATGAATTTAGATTTACATCTATGTAGTTAAAATTTAAGAAAATTAAAATTTAAGGAGCTTGGGATTAAAAAACATCCAAGAAAAAGTTTTCTATTTAAATTTAAATGTCGATTGAAAAATTCTTTAAATGTTCAATGTCAGATAATTATATTTTTATTATTTCTTTGTCAGAATGTGAATTATTTACACAATACAATTGCTATAATCATGAATGTTCCACTTTATCATCTGACGAAGATATCAATCAATCAATCAATCAATCGGATTTAACGTCCGATTCATCACCCGAAGGTGATCTCAGGAACAATACATGAGTTTTCTGTCTGGGAGTACCCGAAACAATTTAATTGAGTTAGCTCATTAAGTTTTCTCAATTGCATTCAGAAAATGTAAAAATAAATTAGTATAACAGCCCCCCCCCCATTCTGAATATTAAGGTTCAGACGCCTATTCCTGCATAAAACTTTCCACTGCATGTTGAATGTAATCCTGGAGTATTATTAGTACGAGGCTGTAAAGAGCCGGTGGGATACCATAGAGATATTTTATATATAGTGGATCGACAATGCCAGGATCCCATGTTAGGATTAGGGTTGGGATTTGAGTTACGGTTATGATTCTAACTAACGCCCTACAGCCTGAAGCCGTATAGCTCGATAATCTAGAAGCCTATAAACCTAGTGTAATGTTAACATTCTTGTTTTAGTGGTAGATTTGTGTTAGATCTAAGAGAAGATTTCATCAGCATCATCAGATGGCTGAAGCACGGGCGAGATAAGCGATGTTAACAGACCTACATCTACATCAAGGACAATTTGAAATTGCCGGTGGCGTTGAGGTCCAGTGGTTAAAGTGGTGCGCTTCGGCGAAATTGGTTGAAAAGTCCTGGGATCGATTCCGGGCCAGTCTACAATTAATAACGCCAACACCCTTGAGTGCGAAACGCACCTGGTTGGTTAATCGTGCATTTTCGCTTGCTCCAATAGTGCCCTCCGTAGGCATAGATACGAATAACCAATAATTGAACGTCATACTAGAAAAATGTGATAAACAGAAACGAAAGGAAAGAAAACTCTGTAAATACTAGCTCGTGTCATGCGTAGAAATAAAAAAAGAAAAACAGAAATAAATAACTTTAACATTTAGAGTAACTACATGTATTATTTTACAATCAAACTTAAATATTCGACCTAAATATTTACTGAATCTTATATTTTAGAGAGACTCATTTAACTCGATCTAAGATTGGTTTTAAGTTTATATAGATTATTCCCAATTTAAATTGAATCTCCATATACATTTAATGCTATCGAATTTAATAATTAATGAAAGCCTCATCGAAATTGTTGCTATTTTACTCCCGGTAGTTTAGTCCCGGTTGGAAGGCCGAGTCGATAGCGAGCTTGCATGATAAGCAGGAGGTCATGGGTTCGATTCCCAACCGGGTCCGTACTGTTGTTCTTTACTGTTGCTAGAGCTCAATGTTACATTTGCTTTATTGTAACTCGGACAGTCGGTGATGATGCATTTGGCGGCTAGCAAGACATTGTCCCGACTTTAGACTTCAATTTGGAGCCTATGGCAATCAAATGACCGGAGCATCTGGCCATCGAAAGCTGTTTGTGTTCGTAAGGAGTGACTGAGTCTAAATGGCAGTGATGAACAATAGTTAACTAGAAGTAGTTAACTATTTAGTTAAACTACTTTTTTTGTTAGAGCAATAGTTTAAATTTTTTTTTAGTTTAGTCAAAAGTGTAGTTAGACTACTCTCTTCTCGTTAGTAACTTAACCCTTAGTAACTTTCGTTAGTAATTTGTATTAAAAAAATTAATTAAAGTTAATAATTTTGCTTAATGAACGTCATCTAAGTTGCAAACGCCAATAAACGTCGTCTAAGTGAGCAAAGCTATTACAGATGAACACACGGGCATATTATCTCTCTGCCTTTCAAAAACAATACTATATGAATAAAAATTTTATGTTGATTACTGCGAAATTCTATTATGTAGGCTGTTGAACTGGCTTTTAATTAGGCCCATCGATGGGTTTTGTTAAAATTTTACATAGAAAGCATTAAATTTTATGTAAAAAAGTAGTTTTAAAAAGTAGTTAAGTAATTAACTACTTTCATTTTAGTTAAAAGTTAACTAGTTGGTCAACTAGAAAAGTAGTTTAACTACTTTTTAAAACTAAATTTAAAAGTATTAGGAAGTTAAGCTACTTTTTAGTCAAATGCCCAATGCCTATCACTGTCGATGGTTAGTAAAGTAAATTACGGGACGAGTAGGCTATCTACTACCATAGGTTTAAATAAATAAACGCAATAACATAAAATATTATAACAAACAAACAATATAACTATAAATAACAGTACTCTAATAGCAACTTCAGATTTATAATCCTATATCATTACATTGTTGCAATGCTTGCATGATAAAAGATAATCGTAATATTCTGTCTGTAGCAATGGCATGTATCTTAAATGTCAACTTTCCATAACTTCAGTTGTATAATTGACGTCGCTGATGTGGCCTTCGGGTGAGAAATCTGATTTTGAATTGATTGATTAATTAATTATGTCAGTGCACACATTGGTTTCCATATATTAACTTGGTGATAGTAACTATTAATAATTAAGTCAGCATCCTGTGCAGAAGCTGGCAGTGTCGCAGAATCCTCAGCCCAAAGGAAAGAGGATAAAGCATCTCACTCGTGGCCAGATATCATTTTGATCCAATAGCGGTGGAGACTCTGTCAACCAGTTTGGCTCATATTTTATTGATGAGATTGGCAGAAGCTGCCCTGACCGGCGACCACCGAAAGCGATCATTCCGGTGGCAGAGACTGTCTGTGGCCCTCCAACAATACAATGGCATTTGCATCCGGAGCACGCTCGACTGCCTGTCACTCCAGGATATATCTATCCAGTGCTCTGCCACGTGGCAGGTACAAAGCAAAAATGCATACACACAACCAACTATCTCGCTCTTTAATGAGAATACCGTCGACCAAAATAATAAGTCCGTCTCATCACAAAGGCTTGCCTTTTCCATACCTAAAGTGATGCCT
>JAQFZF010001487.1:0-14003 GCA_034695365.1 Enchytraeus norvegicus | reverse complement strand
ATTATCACTGAAACTATTAAATTTATTATTCTCAAAATTAGTGTTATCAGTTATAAGTATATCTTTGATTAGACTATTGTCATGCGGACTATCGTTGATTGACACAATATCCATACTGCCATTGTTGCTGTTACACATTACTCTCTCCAATGAAATCCCGTCGTACTGGTCGTTCTTTGAAGCAGTATTGCTCTCAGCTTCAATCATATAGTTTCAAATGAAAATAACAACCTCCAAGGTCCATTGGACTCCTTTGCAACAATACGCCCTTGGGGGACGTCCGCAAAAATCGTCACTTTTGACCCCCCTAATCCACATTTGTCCGCTTTGGCCTGACCCCCTCCCTCCCCGCGGCGTCTGCACTTTGGATTGATTGGTCACCGCGCGGTCGGTCGCCGGGGCAATTCGCAATGCATAGTCGGTCAGGGGGTATAAGGAAAGAATAAAATAAATGCTAATTTAGCCTATGCTGTTCTGAGAACAAAATAATATTGCAGTTTAGAAAGCATTTTATGAATTTTTGATGTTAAAAGAAGTGTGCAATTTTGCGAAGAAATTTGTGAGAGCTCGCAAAGAAATTTTTAAGGTTTTGACGTTAACGAAAAAAGATAGGCAAAACATTTTTAATTGATGATGATGAAGTCATCAGTTATCGAATTCCCCCCCCCCTCCCACTCCCTTTGGACTGATTGGTCACCACGCTGTCGGTCATCGGGGCAACTCGCAGTGCAGAGTCGGTCAGGGCGTATAAGAAATGAAGCAAAATAAATGACAATTTAGCCTAATTTTTATGAAAAATAATTTATGTTTAAGCAAAAATTGTGCGACTTTGCCAAGAAATATGTGAGATATCACAAAAAAATGTGTGGTTTTGACACTATCGAAGAAAAGGTAAGGTAGGTAAAAAAAAGCCACTGATGACGTCATCTCCCCCCGTCATCAACCGCGACAGCGCTCTATGTACCCGGTCGTGACTGACCGCGCTCTACGCGCTACCCGGTGGTGACCGATCGCGCTCTACGCATTATCTGGTGGTGACCGACCATGAACTATGCGCTACTCCGCTAGTGACTGACCCTTAGCAGATAAGGGCTCAAACCTCCTTAAGCCCCCCCCAGAAATTTTGGCTTAGAATCTGCACCATAAAAATTAGTTCTCTCAGCATAACATTAGAAAGTTTGGATAAGATTTAAAGCTGGTATAATATTGTTCTCTGAAGAAACGGCCAACAAATTTGTCCCCGAGGGAATTTCTCGTCTTTAAATTTTTTGCGGACGTTCGCAAGGTCCCAACCCCCCCTCCCCCTGGCCGGTCTGCTTTTGCCAAACCCCCCCCGTGCGGACGTCTTTTATGGACGGCCCCTTGTTTAATTATGGCAGACTGACTGGTTTTCCTTATTTCCTTCAATTTATCCCTCAATTCTTTGTCAGTCTTCTGTTGCTTCCTAGTGAGGTCCGGGCTAATATATATGTTCTTGTACGTATCATTGTCTTTCAGTGATCTAGCTCTGGTCACAATTTCTGCCCTCCCTTCTAGAGTTTGTATCTTAACTCTAACGGGTCTTACTTTTCCTTCTTCAAACTAACCGATACGTTGGACTTCAAGCACATGTTTATCTGCATCAACCTTTAACCCAACTTCAACACATCTTTCACTGCTTCTACATCTTGTCTCTTTGTATCATCGTTGCCCGTTGCATCAGTAGACCTATTATTCTCAATTAATCCCCATACTACTAAGCTCTGCTTTCTCTTCTCTATCTCCATCTTCTCAGCTAAATCCTCCTTCACTACTTTAACTTTGTCTTTCAGTTTCTTCTCCAAATTTAAATTTTCCTCAGAAGTAAGTTTAGCTTCTACGGCGGTATCAGTCTCACATTTACCTCCGCTACTTCTTTGCTACTTCTTTGTTTATTGACATATCTGCATATTCTAGACATTAAAATAGGCCTATGCATTTTGTTCTCTTATAATGCTACATCCTTTATATTCATATTTAGCACTAACCTTGTGAATGTCACGGTTAAATTTGTAAAGGCTCAAAGAGAGCTTTGTGCTTATGAATCCCATCAAAATCCGAAAACACAGGGTTACACAGCGAGTGCGACGAGATATAAAATTCAGGTTTTCAGTCTATTTTTCATATTCGCACTTTGGATTAGCTCCTGCGTCTAACGCTCAGTTCTGAGTATGACTAAGCTTTAACTTTACATGTATCATCTTTTTATAGTGATTTCTATAGTAGTGACGGGGCTACACCAGGTCGCACTACCTGGTAAGAAGAAAAACGGTCTGGTGTCCGATCTGGCGACCAGACCTGCCTGATCATTATTATTTTATGACCTGGCTTAATTTTTAATAACCTAATTAAACGGACGGCTCGGACGGTCTGGCGCCGCCACTATTTTGTAGGCTTAATTAACTGTCTTGCAGTGGGTTGTTAAAAAAACGTGCTAGCAAGAACCAATTTATACAGTTAAATTAATGCTTTAAAACTTGGCCAAAGGCATGATTACATTTTTATCATAAGCCTAATTAAATCTATACTAAAAATAATGCCGTCACTGTTGGAGCCGTGAAGCGGCGCTGAAGTGTATCGCATTGTAGCGTTGGAGCCACTTTAACATCAGAGTTAGGAGCTCACATCTTCTCTCTAAACAGGCTGCCACTACAACTTCATCGTCGGTTTAACAAGTTTATCCGATGAGAATATGTTAACATTGCTCGATGTCATCGTGGTGGACGATATCGCAATTTAACAGGCCTCTGTTTAACAGTAGGCCGACACAACGTAGGCCTAGACTGAGTAGTGTAAAATTCAATAGGCTAATGAGTAATGACTAACAAAAACAGTCTGCAAAATCAGACAAGTAGACCACTGACCTGAGCAGTGATAAACCTACTCAAGCGGTCAAGCCTAAGCCTTGGTTTTACGAAAACGACGACGTGACTATCACTAGTATAATTATAAAGTACACCTTGCATGACGCTATGATAGCCGTGATTGGCTCGACGAAGGCACTATAGCTTAGCCTACAATCAAGTGCACGTGGCATGGCGTTATGAAAGGATCTGATCGTCACGGGAACCTTAAATTACTAGCAAGAGATGATTCATAGGCATCATGAGATAACAACACAATAATCATTCGTTACAGTTTATTTTCCAAGAAAAGCATTAACTTCAATAAGTTCAATACAATAATAATTATACAAGTCTGCCTTACTTTAGGCACTATATTTGTAACAAATCTTTGACAATCGAAAATAGATAATTCTATTAAAAGCGATGATAATAAAGACACTTGCTAAAGACATCTGGAATAATATGCGAGGCTACTAATGTTAAGGTCATACATACAATTAAAAAATAAATGCAAGGCACCCATTCTCGAAGCTCTGCACGAACTTGATAAACCTTAGAACTGAGTTGGAGGGAGCAAAGTTGTGCATTCAATTAGTATGCAATTGTTCTCGCTAGCTGTCGGGATAGCAAGGATTTGCTTACAAAATTCGGCTAGCTAGTGCAATCACCTTCGACAGTGCGTATCTCTGTAAATGTACACTGACAAGATACTGTAACTCTACGGTCACTAAAACTGGGAATAGAACCCGCGACCTCATGTCACATAGCCTGCGCGCTGCCACTAGATCGCGGATCCTCTCACTGGTCTAGTGGCCCTGAAGCTAAGTGTGAAACAGATTTGAATTCAGACAATAGCAGCTAGGCCACAGCATCAATAAGACAAGAGACGAGGGCAGATGTTAAATATTGCTAGCTAGGTTGGATCGGCTCAATACGAACTACGTCTGCAACAGATAAAACCTTTGGCTATGAAACTGATAGTGAATCATAATCATATACTATGCAGTAGGCCTATCCATCTATCCAGGTCCAAGGCACGAATTCATACACAGTCAGCATTCTCGCATATTAATTAGCACACCAGTGATCAACCAAACAAGTCGTCCCTTCACAAAGGATTTGTCTTTACCACAAGTAAACTGATACCTTTAATAATAGTAGAAGAAAAATTATGGCTCCTGAGATGGTTTTCCTTGCCTTCCTCAGTGACTGCATTAGTTGGCTACTACGAAACATGTGCAGTTTGTGGTTGGTCTATACTCCAGCGTCCTGGATCCAACACGGGTTATTATACAGTATAGGACTAGTCAATGGGACACGGAAATATCCTCCATTGGTGTTCAAACGGAAGGCGACCACAACATCTTCATTGATGAAGGCTTATGAAAAATTCATCTAACAAGAAATTAAATAATATTGCCTTGATCAGAGTATGATAAAGATATTACAAGGGTCTAAACTTGAGATGTCTACTAAAAAACTGCGTGTATCTTAAAACAATTATGCGTAATAAAAAAATTAGTGGTTTACTAAAAAGGCCTAAGTAGGCTAGGCTAATATGAAACACTACAGCTAATCACAAATAGCTTAATAATGAAAATCTTAGGGAATGCCGCATGCAACTCCAATTCGCATTTCTCTGTCTCACATCGTTTCACATCACATCGTTTCTGATTACGTCGTCAGATGATAAATTGGCATTGACAAGATGTTGGCATCAGCACGTCGTATTGTCAACACACGTCATATTGTCAACGCCTGTCTGCCAACCAATGAGCATCAACATCAACAACATGTCCACACGTCGCCCATCCTTAGTTAAATATTCAAATATTTAATAAATAAAAAACCAAATGTTGGCAATATAACAAAACCTCGGTTATTAGAAATAAAACCAATAATATTGCCATAGGCATAGGAGACGGGGGCGCCGGGGGGCTGCAACCCCCCAAAATTTTTGCAGGCTATGATTTTCGGGCAAGCGTGTTATTTTTGCGGGCAAATGTTGGTATTTTTCGGCTAAATGCTGGTATTTTTGCGCAAACGTGACTTATAATGCAGCACATAACTGACATCATCTTAGGATGAGAAAACCAAAATTAACCTTATCAAATTAAAATAGCTTAACAGATCCACTGATAAATGAAGTACAACTTTGAGTCTGTGCCTTTTCAATAATATTAGCAGCATCCCTACCTTGATCAGAGAATAGTTAAAAATACTAAATAGAGAATAGACATATCAAATATAAATTGAATAAAATATTAATTTAATAAGACATTTCAATTATGAGCAATGCACTAAAATACTATACACACAACACATTAGAGTCTCGTCATTATAAGGCTGTTATAACGTTTGATTGACTATGAGCGGCTTTGTCAAGGCATATGCAGTAGGCAGAAGTCTAGAATCTACAAAAGAAAGTTGATGAAACCAACTGGGAGAGGACAATATCTGGTCTCAATACAATCAGTATTTAACGTCCGTTACATCATCTGACGACAATGGGACATCAGTCTCAGGCAAAGACAAGGAGGCGAAAGCGAAAAGACATCAAATAATATTGAACGAAATTGTCATCGCAATTATTATCTTTTTAATGAACGAGAGCTTGGGATTAGTGCACAAGCAAGCAAAATAGAGTACAAATAAGTTGACACATACTATGAATTCAGAAACGTTACTTAGCTATATTGCAGATGATGAAAATATAACAAGTAACCGTGTCAAGATATTGAATTAAATTCGTTTGTCACTCCTAGTCCAAAAAATTCACAGCAATTACAAAAATCAGAAATGAATTCAATTGCTGCATGTTCCAGAAATGTTATTGCAGTATCACACACAAATCAGCACAATGAAACTTGCATTCTCAGTTGGAGATGAGGATTGATGTCCGAGTAGCTCGAATGGTTTGTTAGCTTACAGCTGTTTATGATCTCTTAACGACTGGCCTGGCAACATTCACGGAGACAGTACTTTTCTATCAACATGTGAAGCTATGAAAATCATCCTAGGCAGGAAGCGAATATTAACTATTTATTATTCTTATTACACACACAGGGTCGCAGACAATGCGATCATCGACACAAGTCACGCACGAATCACACTATAAAACTAGTATCAATGCTACTTGTCACTACCAATCACTGAGAGTACAATAGAGCGACAATGTTAACATACAAGGCATGCACAGAAACCACTTCACCAGTAACAAGCTAACCCTATATACAGCGTATGGAAGTCATCTATAAGCTAATTGTAGTGCAGGCACCAATGTTCCCTCACACCCAGAATAGAGCGAGTTCATATTTTAATCAGACCATCTCTGATGATACCTCTGGCTGAATTCCCTGCCTTTTGGTAGGAGAAACATGAGTGAAATAACCTTGTACTGAAGTTTGAATTTAGTGAATGAGATTGTAATAGCAGCAATAATTGAATAAAATTGGTCACTTCATGAATTATATTTATATTGTCAATTCTCCTTGCGATTTCAGACGTGAAATATTCAAAATAGATAAAATAATATTTAAGTATAACAGTTTCTTACATGACATCATGCGCCTATATATTATGTGGATATATTAGTGCTGACATAATTTACGTACACACTAGAGGTTTGAGTCAATCAGAGAATTAAACTGTTACCAACTACATTTGTTTAAAATTTAAAATAATGTTGAATGACATTCTAATGATTAAGCTCATCTTGAAGAGTGCTGCACATCGTACAAGTGATAGACATAATGTGCTCATCATTTGTGCAAAATATTACAAGCTATCTATGTATACAATTACAAGGTAAATTAGATTTGAGTATGAAACAACAAAGTTTGGACAAAAAAATTGAATCCGAAAAATGTTAAACCCACCATAAATGCCTTTCTGAGGGAACATGGTTCACAAGTCATAAGTGTACAGTTATCTAGTATTAAGGTATGATCATAATAAAGATCACGAAATGTTCCCGGAAACGCGTCCCCAGATTATAAATTCTATTGCTTCTCCTTCTTCTTTGAGAATGATGGCAGACGTAGACCCTTCTTCTTCTTCTTCTCCTTGGTCAACGATCCGTCCTGAACAGGAGAATTCTTCACAAATAACACACACCAAATATTAACACAAGACCACACTAGATATTAACATAAAATAACACAAACAGTGTATAATATCGTATGTAACACATACCATATAATAGCACAAGATCATATAAAAACGTAACAACGTAAAATAACAAATTTACAAAAAGAATTAGAAATTTATAATAGCAAAGATCATATAAAAACGTAACAACGTAAAATAACAAATTTACAAAAAGAATTAGAAATTTATAACAAAGTAACTGAAGTTGAAAGTCTGCATTATAAAGTATGCGGTTGTAGATGATGGATGACAAAAGGCTAAACCATTATCTGTACTCCATACGTTATGTTTTGAATTCTGGCTTGGCCCATTGCTGATGGCTCCTTTAGATAACAAGAACAACATTTCATAAGTAGAACATCTGATGATGCAGCTAACATTTCTAAAACAGACCTGGCATATAATAGCATCGAAAGTGTGATTGGCGACCTAGCCGTCAGATTATGACACCTAGGCCTATTACCTATGTGTAATAAGGTTTAGCAACAAGATCATTTCTGGATCAAAGGTCAACTATTGCGTACCTTTACATTCTTACAGGAAATATAAAGTAAGTTTCAAGAGAGGGCAGCACAAGGCACAACAAAGTATAAAGAGAGTGCAGTGGAACGAACCTCTTTACTGCTGCGGTTGTCCAACGTAGCTGAGTGTCCAGCAGGCACGTCCAACAGGGCGGATCTGTTGCTCGCTATAATAGTGTAACAGATCAAGGTTACAATAATATCAATATGGCTTCTCTGAGGCATCTCAGGATGTTAAATCATAATCCAACAACTGGTTAATAGTTTTGTCATCCGACTACTATAATGTAATTATTTAGTCCATATAATTTCAGGCAATTTCTAAAAGTAGATGATGAAATTGTAAGTAATAAAGTTTAATAAAGAGATAACATTTAATATTGATCAGTAATACAGATATTTGACTGCGTTTGACCGTTTTTTGTTCTATGAAAGTTATACCAAATAAACATTAATTACACATAATAGCTTAACTGATTGTTTTGGATTGACTTAATAAATTGGTATTGGCTTCATAGTGCTCGATGATACAATACAATACAATACAATACAATACAATACAATGAGGATTTAATGTCCAGTTCCTCACCGAGTATAGATGATGTCATGAAGTATAGCAAAACTCTATAAATTTTCCTTGAACTAAGGCATCATTTCACGTGTGGCAAAGGCAAGGCATTTGTGAATTGATCGACAATTTGAGAAGATCATCAATTGGTGTGTTCATTAATGAGTGAAAATGAAGGTTGTGCATGAATTTTGGACCTGCCGTTTGGCAGAGCACTGGCTAGATAGATATGTAGGCCCATATATATCACTATTAAATTCTACACTGGACTTATACAATTCATAAATCTCTGTTTCTATCTGTAGTATTCTGTACTCATCAGAAATTATAAGGTGATTGTAAACTGAAGGGATGTGAAACAAAAGCAACGCAGTCAACATAATCCCAAATGTGGAGAGAAGTATAAATTCTGCCATTGATACTGGAGGCTAAATAGTAACAGCTAATGTTAAACCAGGTAAAACTCATAAAGCTGTTCAACTCAGCTTTGCTCTCTCTATATATAAGACGTTGTGAGCATAGATCTGTATATAGAGCTCTAGCTCTTAGATATA
This sequence comes from Enchytraeus norvegicus, assembly GCA_034695365.1. NCBI lineage: Eukaryota > Metazoa > Annelida > Clitellata > Enchytraeida > Enchytraeidae > Enchytraeus > Enchytraeus norvegicus. The sequence goes on along the minus strand of JAQFZF010001487.1, from coordinate 5,347 downwards.
TATTATACAGATCTATGGTTGTGAGGCTGACCTAAAATATAACAAACTACTAGTAAACTACAAACTAAAGTCTCTAAAACTTGATTGGAATGAGTCAGTCACATGGCCCCACAACAATGGCCCTAATAAAGTCGCATGTGACATGCATCATGCACAATGTAAAGACATGCAGATATGAAACTTCTATAGGACACATTGTTTATACATATTTAACAAGAAGCACAGCTGAGTATAATATTATGAATAGCAAATAATAAATGAAATGTGATTAATATATAACGTTATTAGAGTTGGCATTCCCGTTAACTGCAGAAGCTCAGTATTTATTCGCAGTCTAATTTCACCAGGATCTCAGTCTTTATTCACCTTTGTTCATGACAACAACCGAGACATTAAATAATTAACAATATTACAGGTGGGGAATATTTTGAATTCTATTTTCTGTAAAATCTATTTTTATTTCTTGGGCTGAATTGGTTATATTTGCCCTGAGACTGAGATTGCCAGCTAAACGAAAGAACAATATTACGGACAATGTCTAAAATGTGAGAAAAAAATTATGGATAGGCACAATTTATGAACACATAATTTTATTGTACATATAAAATTTAAACGAAAATGCTGATTTTCTTACAAACTTTTACGGACAGATCATTTAGATCAAATTTCTATCAAAGTTATGTCCATAAATTTACGGGCAATTGACAATCCTGGTTGAGAAGTCTGTGACATAATTTTTGGATGGAGAATATTTCGAGAAATGGACGTTAAACCTTATTATTATACAACAGCGGACATGTAAACTGGTACTCACTATCAGGTCGACGTTCATTAGGGTATCTGGCAGACTGAGAACGTTTAGGAAAGTCCTTGTCTTTAGTAGCAACTAGACACAAGACAGGTTTCATGCATGGGTTAGTAGTTAACAAAACATTCCTTGTCTAATGGAGTAGGACACATGTAGAAGTTGTAACAAATAATTATATCAGTGGATAATTCAGTTCCATCATTGAAGAAGATCTAGCTACCATCCCGGTTGTTGAATCACGGTAGTACAGCGGTTCCCAACCTGTGGGTCGTGATCCCACTTGGGGTCGAATTGAAATTCTATTGGGGTCGCCAGATCGTGATGAAAAAGTAACCATAGCTAGAGTTTAATGACATTCCACTCTAGCAATTAAGTCTACTCAGTAAAGTACACTACACTTTTCTTATTAAGAACGTTTTAAAATAAAATAAAAATTGATATGGGTATTGTGTCCCATTCTGTTATAACGAGTGGGGTCGGCGATCACTTCCCAAATTTGTTTGGGGTCGAATATTGCAAAAAGGTTGGGAACCGCAGCGGTAGTAGCATACTAGGCTTGTAGGAAGGAGGTCATGGACTGGTCTACTGTTACAGAGTCAGAATCTGACATCAACATTAATGCTGCATGCATTATGCCTTATAATACATTATATATTATCCTGAACGAATAAATTTTTCAAGATTGCTACGTTGACCATCAAAGTTTTGCATTTTAGCAAGCCTAATTATCTTAATTATCTTGTATCTTACTATCACCTACTCTTCGTTCAGTTTACTCTCACTTGCTTAGAGTTCCTGAAATTCAAACCGAACTTGGTAGACAGACGCTCCTTTACCATGTCGCATCTACAGTGTGGAACACTTTCTCACTTCATATAGGATCTTGTTCCACACTGTCTTTGTTTGCAGTTGGCTCAAACTCACTTGTTTTCACCTTAGTTAGGAATTAGTTTTACGTAAGAGAATTATGCATCTAGTATTATATCAATATAACTATATAAGCGTAGGTTCTACGAAACAAGCTTGTATTTCTGATAACTTCACCTTCATGCAGTAATAAAAAAAGTACATAATAAATAATTATTAGTTAATAAGTTAGTAAACAAACATGCACATGTTAGTAGTTATAATTATTTTCTTTATTTACATGCACAGAACATAAAATCAATGGATGCTTCTTCATCTGTACCTCAACATATGCAAAGGCCAACACAAATAAAATTCAATATGCAATCTATGTACACACTACACAGTCATGTCGAGTGGGCTTATGAGAATTGAAATTAACTCATTAACAGCGTTCGTAAGAGGCGAATAATGCTGATACTACACCGTACAAATAGTTTATTACACCAGCATGTCTTCCATTTATATTTCAGATATGAGAGATGCAGGTTGGACCGTAGGTTGTGCACAACTAGTATGACATTGAGTACAGATAATTATTGAGACAGAGCGAACCGCATACCATTATTATCAGAGGATTGGTTCTGTGTGGAGAGAGCCGGTCTGGGCTGTGGCTGAGCTGCTAGAACCGGCTTAGATGTGCCGGCGCTGAGCGGTGCCTCATATGTCGTGTGGCTCACTGGTGGTGACACTAAACATCAATCAATCAATCAATTTTATATCTTCAATACTACATTTTATACTTAAAAAATGACTAATAATCAGTATTAGTCAATTTAATTCTTAATGTTAAATCAATACAATACAACTCAGTCATCGACTGCGCTTATTCTTGCTTGCATTGAAAAGTTGTTGTTAGCGGTAGTCTAGTGGCTACAATGGTGTACACTGTGTTCAAATTCAGACAGGACTTCACAAATAACAATTATGCCACCGAAGATGGGTAGATTAGCCGTGTATCTGCGTTTACTGCATTAGTGAGCTCAATATGGCAAAGGTACAATTAAGGTACAATTAATCAGAGCGGTTAACAAAAAATACACAAAACCGACAAAAAACCTTTAAATATGTGCGGTTGTAACATGAAAAAATATAAGGAGAAGAAAGTATGTTACATTAAACGGCTGTCTAAACGAGACTGACTGCCAAGTAGGCCTATATATTTTTGTTTGAGCATCTTTCTACAGTAAGCTTAAAACTCCTTTTTCCGTCTTTAGATATTTTAATTTTATAATTATTGGTTTTTATGGATAAATGGAGTTGCACAGTGTTTGACTAGTGTTGACTTCTGCTCTCTTTCAGTACATGTGACATGTTAGCTGTATTTCAGTAGACCAATTAGTAATGCTTACAAGTGCTGTTAGAGACGTCTCTGATATCGTCGTCAGCTGATGAAACGGCCGTTAAGCCCATATAAATTGATAGATATAATACTGACCCTGGCGGTCATTAGGTGTGGGGCTCAAGCGAGCAGGTTTAGCAGGGGGGGTGGTGGCACGGGCTGGTGGGGGGGTCACAGGCTGACGTCTCACATCTGACGACAGAAACTCTGGCTCACTCTCAGCATACTTACCTACATATCAATCAATCAACCGCTTAATAAATCATTCACAGCAACAATCAGTCCATCAATCAGTGAACCAACCAATCAGTCAATCGATTAGTATCTTAATCAATAATATATACACCATAATCTAAGTACCAAGAATTAACTTCTGTTCCTCATTGGTAAATGATACGAGAAACTGAAATATACAAAACCATTTACATCTAGCCTCACGCATAATAACAATTATATATAGTATTACAAATCGCATACCATAGAGTAGGGTTACTTTAGACAGCGTTGGGATGTGTTAGTAAATTTGGAAACAGCTCTATGATATTTCCAGATTACATTATTTATTAATCTATGATCTGACTAACATTCTAATGTAGTTAGAATGTTAGCAAGAGCATAGATTAATTAATTAATTAATCGAGAAATATTTGAGAGCTGTTTCAATATTGACCAAATTATCCCCATGCCATCTAAAGAAATCCCATTTGACCATAAGCTTACATAACAACATAATTCTACATCTACAAGATAATTCTACATAATTGTACAAGATACTTCACATCTCTACAACACCTCTGATCATCAACAATAACAGAACGATGCTTAACTAACAACAAACACTGACCATAAGAGCCTTTCTTAGATTTTCTCGCCACCTCACGTTTATATTTCTCTAATTCCTCTTCAGTCACATTCTCGAACGGGTTGTTGAGCGCATACTTCTTGTAGAACAGAGCGTCACGCTGATGCTCTCTCTGTATGACACCACGTGACGCTGCCGTCACACGAACGTTATCTACTCCGTTAATCATTTGTCCTTCCTATCATCAATCAACCAATCAATCAGTCAGTCAATCAATCAATCAAATCAATATATTAATAACATACTCAATTATATTGCAATAAATCTGTCCAATGTTCTTGTTTACATATTTTATTTCATAGGTTTATGATTCAAGTCCAAAAAGATGCTCAAATAGAAACGTCACGAATCATTATATAAACTAAAATATAGTCATTTTGCATTAATGACACCAACTACTGATTTATTATAACCAAAAAATCCTTAAATTAAACCAAACATACAACAATGTTAAAACATAGATTTAAAGAATATTTTGTCATCTGATGTGTGAGATAAATAGTGTGAGATAAATGTCGTTGACATCAGACATATTGTTAGGGGACCGATGGCTGATATTATGGACAACAAAAAGTTATGTGGACCAAAATGTGATAAATATCGATAATGGTGTCTCAGGTAGCCTAACATTGAACCAGTCTACAATTGTAAGTGAATGGCTAGCGACAGACCTTGATGCGCTTGGCCTCCTCCCAGGTCACGCCCTCGAGCACAGTGGACTGAGGTCCTGCTGTGATAGTGTCATCAAAGTACTCCTTACGTATCTGAAAAAGTGGAAACGCAAGCTTAACTAAACACTAATTTGGTATATTAGGTATATTATATATATAAGTGTAACAAGCTAAAAAAATTCAACTACACAAAATATAATACGTAGAATCGTAGACAGTATCAAATTAAATAATATTGAAATATGTTAATGCTGTTTAATTACATAATATCAGCGGTTCTCAACCTGTGCTCCGTGAAGCCCTAAGGGCTCCTATGGTACTTACGCAGTCTAGGGTACTTACGCAGCCTAAGCTGCTCCAGTACAAAAAATTGAGGTCAGGACCATGGCTGATCTCCTGGTATGCAACAACAACACTAAAGTAAACTGTGGCAGAATTAACTGACAATTAATCAACACAAGCCTCAATGTGTCCATGTTGGAAGACCGTTCTCCGCTGTAACTTCTTCTGATATGAGTGAATATTAAATTAATTTGTATATAATAATGGGCTCTTAATTAAATAACCACTAGAGAAATTAACAAGCACTGACCTCTTTAACTTTTTGCCTGAGCTCGTTAGGGTTCGCTCCTTGAGGAGCATACTTGTTGGGACTGATGAGCCTCATTGAAGCACTGCGTTGCTTAGGTAGGCTGGCTGAACCCTCGTCTGTCGACACCCACTGTCCACAATTACAACAGTATAATTGTGGTAGGTAT
>JAQFZF010001486.1:0-14004 GCA_034695365.1 Enchytraeus norvegicus | reverse complement strand
TATCCTCCTAATTTGATAGAGAAATATTAATTATTTAAAAAGTTACAGAGTTTTACGGAAAAAGTAAAAAAACAGATTAACATAGCTTATTCAAATAGCCATGGTATAAAATGAATCGTTGGTTGTTGATTAGTTAAAAATAAACAATTCTTTGCAAATTGCTTTTACACGTGACAACCGCACATGTTTGACATAGCCTACTATTTCGTTAGGTGGAGCAATTTATTATTATTATTATTTTTATTTTTGCTCTCAACTCCTGATGGAGTGCTCTTAGCCTTTTAGAAATGAAAACTTTGTGTCGTTGAAGTATTTCGCCTCAGACGTGGTAGTCGAGAATTTCGAGCTCACGTGAGTTTGGTGGTCACTCATCCTTCTCGACGAACTCCGGACTATGCTGTTCGATCCATATTGTACCATGGCAATTTGAATAAGCTATGTTAATATGTTTTTTTTTACTTTTTCCGTAGAAACTCTGCCACTTTTTTAACAATTAAATTTCTCGACCAAATTTGGAGGTTAGATGTGGAAAAACCTCCTCTATATATAATGAAAATATTTGTAAAATATCTCGAATTTTGACAAAGTTATTGAGATTTCGCCCGTGGTTTTTTAAAAACTCACCCTGTATGTATCCAAAGTACAACCTTTCTTATACAAATTTCAGTATGGCTTATCATAGGCCGTTGATTTGATAGAGATTTGAATTCAATCTATCAATCAATCAATTTGAACTCAATCGACGTCACATATAATGTTGACTTCGATGTTAAATCCAGTAATAGTGAATTTAACTCTGATTGTTAGCCCGGGCCAAAGACTTGCAACTGTATATTGTATTTTCAACACTACACTGTTAAGCTTGTAAACTGTTAATATTGTGAAATTTTTCTTAATTATTTGTATATTTATTTGATATATAATTGGGTTCTTTAGATTTGGACCCCTCTTCGATGCATCAATTAAAGCCTAGTCAGTCAGTGTGCATTGAATACTCTCCATACCCTTCATCGTACTGTGCATCTATACTCTTGCATCCATACTCTTCACCGTGGCTCAACGACAAACCCTCAAATCTCAAGTTCGAAAAGGAACAACGTCCTACTAGAGAAGCAGTAATAAATCTTTCAGACTCTCTGTGTCTGCCGTATACAACCATCTCTAACTTCTTCATGAATGCTAGCCGACTCGGTAGCAATAAATTGCTTGCAGTAGATCATGAAATCTGGAGCTGCCGAAAATTCAGAAACATCTGAAGTTGCTGAGAAATCTGGGCTTGATGGGATGGAGAGGAATGTGGCCAAATGTGAATTTGAATATCGTGTTGTTGAAGATGATGTCTAGTCAAGATTATTGTGTTATTGGTAGAGTGGGTGTATTTTAAAGCGGTTTAGTCTACCACACCAGTTGTGGCAAAAAGATTCAAAGGCTACTTCTTCCCTGCAAGCATCTTCGGGTGAACGTGATGGTGACGTCCCTGACATCGCCTTCGGGTGAGGAACCGGACGCTAAATCCTCATTGTATTGTATTGTATTGAACAACTGAACGTCAATTCTTCAATGCATCGGATTAGCGCTACTGTGGCATTTTGCATATGATAGGGCCTTGTAACATATTGATTTATTGATTGATAAAATAGAAGAGGTTAGGAAAGAATATAATATTCTAGAGTGAAGTGCTGTTGTTCTTGTTGTCGGTCTGAGAACTCGGCCATGATGCTGACTTCTACCATCCCTCCATCAACGGAGGGGTCCGAGCAAGACATTCGGCAAGTTTGCCGGTTCCATCTGTTTATTGGATGCGAGTGATGTGTGAATCTGTGCATGAAAATAGTTAACTCTAGTGAATTATGGGATGTGTTAGAATATTTATAAATTTTCACAACACCTTCCTCTTTACTTCCTTCTTCTATCTTTTAAGGAGAACTTTAGCGTTAGACAATGTTGAACGTCTCTACAGTTCTTTAATGCAGAATTATTTCAGTGAATTTATAAATGAGATGTTACATTATTATGATCGAGTGATTGAGTGATTGAGTGAGCTATTCGAGTATGTCACCGATGATATATAGGAGAATTAACTCCGCTGATAGTATTAATACGGTCAGTATTAGTCTCCAACTTGTTTAGATAAATATTAAAGTGTATGTTTTATTTTACTTCGAACTAGAATTAGTTCTGGCATGTTCTTTGTCTTGCATGTTGTGCAGTGTAAATATTTAATATTTATGTTGGAGTAGTGTTAATTGTTTTTTAGTATGTATAGAAATAATTTAAATAGGCTTTCATACAGCAAATGTTACAAAATGCTCTCTCTCAGTGTACTGCCCAACGACAGGTCCATAACTGTATGCCATATTTTCTTGTAGATAGTTTGTGTTCTGTGGTGGGTCTCCTTATCCTTCCTTCCTGCGTTAGTGAGTTTTTACGAAACACGTGCAGCTTTTAGTTGGTCTATTATCAAGTTTAAATATTAACATATGTTTTGTTTTAGGATTTTTCTGCTGCATTATAATCAGCATTCCATAATCTCTGCATTTTGTACAATTGTGTTTGTCCTTATCCTTATTTATTTCACTGATAAATATTTCCTAATTAAACTTAATTTGATAACAAAGATAGTAATTATCAAACCGTGATCTTTCAACCTATGACTGATGTACAATAACTCGTAGAACTTTTGCGTTTTAGCACGTTAGACAGGGTATCAAGCGTAGTTTTACTGTTGAGCCATATTAGACCTTTCATCTTATATACAAATATTGATATATTGAATAGGCTATCTCTCTTTCTCTCTCTCTCTCTGGTGTCCAGCCAAATGGCAGGTCCAAGGCATACATTCCTAATCACAGTCTATGCTTTTGCGCTCATTAATGTGCACTCCATAGCTCAATATGATCCTGTCAGTAAGGCAATCACCTTTACCACACTTGAAATGTAGCTTTTATGTTGCGAAAACATGATTTCTGAGGTTGTTCCCCATTGTCATCCTCAGTAACTGCGTTAGTCGACTCTTACAAACACGTGGATATATCTTGGTCTCTTCTTAAGATTCCCGGAACTAACAAAAGTTTACAGGGAGTTATTGAATACGTGTACAGTGTTTTATTAAATATGTGTCTTGTTTTGTTGTTGAATATGTGTACAGCTGTAGTTATATACTTCCAGATGGCAGGTCAAAGGCATGATTTCCTACACGTCGTCTGTCATCTTACTCGTTAATCAGCACAATGCTGACCAACCGCACTAGGTCATCCAATCACAATGCAAGAGTACAAATTTAATAAGTAAAAAGCAATAAAAACAGTATTTATAATTACTCACATTTAATTGGGTCTCTATGGCCAGATTTATTCCTGGGGGTCTCTCTCTAGGGGGGGCGCTATCGGTTGTAGAAACACAAGAAATTGTTATATGAAAGTTCAAATTTCACCAATTATAGGGCCTACAGTCCCTACACACTTAAATTATATCTTGCTTGCAGGGGAGCAGATCTTAAAAGTTCCACTTTCACAACTATACGGTCATTATTTTTCTGTGTAATTTTAATCGGTAATATTGCATTTTAAAATTTAATCGCCGATCGGCAAGAGGACCAAAAATTTACACCCCATTCAAATAATGTGAGAACCACTGGTCTATCAGTTACACAGAATGCAGACAAACTTACACAAATACAGACAGATAAGTCTACAGATACACTCAAACGCAGACAGAGATACAGTTACTTTCACACAATGGATACAGCAAGTAATACAATAAATCAATCAATCAAACAGACAAAATACACCCAAACAGTTACAAATACCAACACACATACAACAAAACACAAAAATATACACACACCAACACATATACAAACATATACACACACCGACACACACACACATAACATTAACCAATCAATCCTATGTAGTGTTCATCTTCTCGTCGAAATATGATATAAGAGAAATATAGCATTGTATTTACATTTGCAGATTTTACAACCGGATAATTAACTTAACTCTAACTTGTAGTCACCAGTTTAATTGAAAACTAAGACTAGTTTATTATCATGGTATCAGTTGAACAAGCAACAGTTTTCATAAATGATAGTACAACTAAATTAGACTAAATGCATAATTCAATGTAAGCTTACACCTAAGAATTGTACGGTGGTGCTTTTATTAGCTACAGTTTTTTCTATTATTAAATATAAGGTTCAAATCAAATCAGTTAGTTCAAATCAAATGAAAGAATGTGCAATGGCTATATAGGCCTATGTCTGTGACGTCCCTGACATCATCTCTGGATGAAAAAGCGGGTGTTAAACCTTAATTATTATTATCATAAATGCAAATTTAATGTCCGTTTCATCATGTGACGATGGTGACATACGGAAATTTAGGGAGTCTATTCAAACATATACTCACTATTTATAAGCATAAAGCTACTGTTCCCGTCAGGAAAAATCCATGATTCATTTCCTAATTAGGCTAACTAATGCTGTCGTCCAGAGCAATAGTTAGTAAATGTTAACCAATTTCTGCTCATAGCAATGGAGAGTAAAGTAGCTTGCTGAAAGCTGCAACCCACACTAACTTCTTTAATGCATATTAAGATACTCGTTTAGGGCAGTCATTATAAACAGTAATTTGGTTTTTGACTAGTTTCAGTGAATACTAAGCACGACTAATCAGATAAGGTAATACCAGTTTACCAAACAATGATATGATAAAAATTGCAGATACAAAACAACATAATTTAATATCGCCTGACATATTAATACTATAACACTCCTTGAAGAGGAGAATCAAAATCGACGAGTCATTCCGACTAATATAGTTTTCAGAATGACTGGTTGAATATACAGAAAGATTGTAAATTTCATAAAACAAATAAATTATAAATTGCAAATCGATACAACTTGCAAAAACGCATTCTTTAGGAGGAATCTCTATCCTGCTATCAATACAAAGACAGTTCTCCAAAGACAATCATCCTAGTACACTTTACACAATTAACTGTACAAATTTTAACAAATTCCATGAGACACTCAAACTTCTTCCTAAGGCTTAACTAAGAGACACAGAAATCAAATCACCGACGTAATACTTCAAAATAGTCAGTACTTTTTGCATAAACAAACTATTTTGCAATTGAAAATAGCGTAAACTAAACCATAAGTGATAGAAAATTGAACAAATGTAATGTTTGGCAGCAAACTTGGACAAACAAAAGCAATAGCTGGTGTGGTTGCATATCGCACAGACACAAACATTGCAAGATCGGAATGAGAAGGTTTATTGGCAATTGATTGGGTTAACACCATTAAGGGCCGAGTTCTGAACTTAAGGTTAGGTTTATCAAACCAATATTTCTTAAGTTACTTCCTATCTTCTCCAATATAAAATTGCTTAATTTATCTGTGAGTTGCCATCATCGCCTAGCAACCAATATAGATATCTATATAGAGTTCAGAATTCGGCCAGTTCATATCATTAAAATAAACTAAAAAGAAAAAGAAAGGCTACTTTAACTTTAAGTGTTACTATAATTATTTAGTGTATCCAGAACACCAATTACACACCGTGCAATGTCAAATCTGAGTCTGAGAACATAATATCGCTGTAGGAAACGTTGCAGTGATCGATGGTGTGCTCATTGTTGAGCAGATTGTGAGCAGGAATGTGTGCTTTGAACCTGCCATGCGGCAGAGCACTGGATATATACACCAATGTGTCCTACTTCCTAAAACATTCCTTGCCACAAAATGGGAACATTGTATCAATTGTGATACAAAATATCAGTTATACGAAGTAACACTCCAAAATCATATATAGCAATAATTGCTGCAATATTCTGCTACCGTTATCAATCAATAATGTTGTTTCGATTTAATGTACATTTCCTCACCTCAGAGGAGTGTCAGAGACGACAAGAAAGAATTAGAAAGAACTGCTGGCTTTCTATAAAAAGACCGTTTGCTTTTGATTTTGAAGAGACAAAAATGTGTAGCAAAAAACGCACACCACCAAACCAGACAAAGATTTTATAGAAAAGGGTTAAATATCAGCTAGTATTATAAAATTAGAATTATTATGCTGGATTGCCAAATTTTGACTGAACCAGCTGCATGCAATTTCCTGAGCGATTGCAGTACACAGGTGATAAAGGGATCAATCCGACAGCTAGGTCGCGCAAGCCCAACTACATACACATGTATAATTAAATTTAAACTCCCTTGATTAAGTACCAACAAATATTCATCTTTTTATGCTTACGTCCAAACAAATCTGAATAAATGAGTATCAGAGCAGCAATAAGAAAAAACATTTGTTTCTTTCTAATCGGGATATTATCAAATGAAATAATTTCAACAGATTTTGTTTAAAATGAACACATTGGATATAAAATGACTATTATGCAGTGTTTTATAGAAGTTATGCAGGACTCACAAAATGATTCACACTTTTTATATTTGAAGTAATCGCTATCTATGTAATCGAACTTCAATTAATCTTAGACAAGTATCGTTAATATCAACCTAGTTTTATATAATTAATAATTATATCTAACGATTAAGGACTTTCTTAATCAATTCCAGCCATAAAAAGCAAATAAAGCACCTGATTAGCATATAAATCCACACAAAATAAAATCATAATACAAGATCAGATAGGGAAGATTTCACATCCGTTTTCTCACCTGAAGGTGATGTCGGGGACGTGAAATACATCATAATACAAGATCATATAATATCGGAGATGGCAGAAGCGCAAACAATTTCTTATCTATCGTTATGACTGTCACTACATCTCATTTGAATATCGCATCCACCGAGCTTTCTGCGCAAATATATCGCTTCGTAGATTCTGTGCGAAGCAGATTCCGAGAATCTAAAATAATTGAATAAATAAAAATAATTTAACGTAGATGCATTTTATATTTGTCATATTTTTACGGAAATTTAGATAAGGTACAATCACTGATATGAAAAGGCCAAACAGAATATAGGTCTAATTGCTAATGATGCTAATAACTAAATGGTTATTAAATGGTTCATTCAAAAATATCTGAATGCGCAATCATGTGATGTTCTCCAAAAAATGATTTTGGCTATTATATTCATGAACTATTTATTCAAATAAACAATTTATTATCAACTAATGGACACTTGAAGTATAATTCATTCAAGAATGTTCTCGATTTCGACGTTAACAAACATGTATAAATCGTATCTTATTAAAACAATACAGATTCAAAAAAGCCTGTGGCAAATCGTTTATCAGCCCACCATGTACTGTTTTCATGATGAAACGCTAATTGTTTTATTGTGGCCGATAACCAAAATTTATAAATTTAATAATAAATTTAATAAATTAATAAATTTAATAAATTTATAAATTTACTTTCTATTTCAATATATACTAGTACAGTTTTCAGAGAAGACAATAATTAAATAAAGCATAACTACCTGGACAAGAGCAAGGCCTATGAACACTCCAGCAACAGGAATTAGATTATGGTTTACCCACACCTCCCCCTGATCTATACAGCCTGATGTGTATATTACATTGCTCGGGTCACTCTGCTGCAACAATACAATATAATGCAGTTTAACGTCTGTTTCATCATCTGACGACGATACCAGGGTCGTAACAACAACACACATACAATACAATTAAAATAGCAATGGAATGCAATGGAATGCAATTCAGATAGTACAGAGCTATCCAACAGCTAAAATTATGAATAATTATGTTATAAAAATTTCATTATAATGAAGAGAAATTGTAAATAGTTAGAATAAATATTAGAAATATAAATATTAGAAATAATTATTACACTTTATGACTATAAGTCAATCTACAAAGGCTTTGCCTTTTCCACGCCAAAAATGATGCGATCGATGCCTAAAGTTGTTCCAAGAAAATATAGGTTTCTGAGGTGGTCTTCCATTGCCTTCCTCAGTATCTGCATTAAACGGTTCTTACGAAACACGTGCAGTTATCGGTTGGACTATTCTCAAATATCCCGGACCCAACAAGGGGAATGACTATAAGTATGAGTATGAATATTAATAATTAGAAATATTAATATTAAGAAATATTAGAATGCAAGTATGAGCCTAGGCCTAATACTATAAACATAAATATTAGAAATATTAATAAACCGACCTTTCTGGCATCATAACCACATTGCCAGTTCTTGATGACCTCCTGAAACATAAACGCAGCAATGTTATACCATCATTAGATAAACTTAATTATTCCAATAATTAAACTATATTTGATGTAACAAACAACATGATATATATTATGTATCTGGATAGTAAGCCTTAAATAAATGCAATCAGTTGGACAGAAAAACTATGATCACTAGTATAATTCAAGCGTTCCAATAAAATGTGCACATATATAAGTAAGCACAATGATGTAATACAATAAGTATTAACTTCTATTACATCATCTGCCGATCCGAGACAAACTTGGAGACTCTAATATTGTCAATTTTGACAACGTTAATTTAAAAATCAATGAAATTCTTATTACAAATCTCAGCTCCATGTGCCCCGGTTGGATATCTTAGTTATTAGCACAATTGTTTGGCAAGCGGAAAGTCACGGGTTCGGATTCCAGTCAGGCATTTCTCTCTGGCAGTATCATATAAACAGGAGTTCAACTTAGTTTTATAAGTTATTCATAAAACAAACCTTAATTTGAAATACATTAAAAGTAGTGAATAAATGAGGTGATTGAGGTGGCCAATGGCCATTAAGATCACAATCCCGAGGATCTGATTCCATCAATGGCATCGCAGACAGATTGTAGAGCTCTGTATTTATTTAGATTGTGTTGCATACCTGGGTCCCGGGACTAGCGAGTGGCCACTTTTCTTTGGCAGAGGATCTCAATCACTCCTCAAAGGTTTAATGCGGTCTGCTTTCGCAGTTCTTTCTATCTAGAAGAGCCACGACTCATTCCATTCTTAATTAATAGTATTTATAAATACCCACTTGATTGTTAACATCCAGGGTAAAAAACAATAAATTGATTAACTGATTAATTAATTCTAGAGATATAGAGATGCGACATACATTAGCGACAGGTCGACAGCAGGAGAACGGTACACCACAGGCCTCTCTACTGGGTGACGTACAGTTAAAGTACACGTTGAGGTCCCAGTCCTTGTAGCCTTCCACACCGCAACACTTCAACTATACACAACATGCACAATAAAGTTAAAGTACACATTGAACTTCCAGTCCTTGCAGCCTTAAACACCGCAACACTTCAACTGTACACAACATACGCAATACAGTTAAAGTACACATTGAGCTTCCAGTCCTTGTAGCCCTAAACACCGCAACACTTCAACTGTACACAACATGCACAATACAGTTAAATCAATCAATCAATCAATCAATCAATGCGAATTTAACGTCCGTTTCATCATCTGACGACGACATCAGGGACGTCGACGTCGAAAATATCCATTTTTTCGAGTAATACATCATAATAATCAGCACATGGCTCAGTGTAAGTAGGAATAATATTTCTTAAAGAATGCAACTTGTGCCAAAACACGAAACTGACAATGGAGATGCCTGGTAGGTCCATGCATTAACTTAGTTTTCATAAAAACTCTGTACTCTCTTTTTTCTAGTAATATCTCATATTAATCAGCACATGGCTCTGTGTAAGTAGGAATAATAATTTCTTAAAGACTGCTACTCATGGAAAAACATAAAACTGACGATGGAGGTGCCTGGTAGGTTTATACATTTTTTTTAGTTTTGCACAAAAACAATGTATGCTCTTCATTCTTCATTCTAGTAATATGTCACATTAATCAGCACATGGCTCAGTGTAAGTAGGAATAATAATTTCCTAAAGAAAGCTACTAGTGCCAAAACACGAAACTGACGATGGAGGTGCATGCATTTACTTAGTTTTCATAAAAGCTATTTATTCTCTTTTTTGCGAAACTGCGACTGCAAAACTGGCGATGGAGGTGCCTGGTAGGTCCATGCATTTACTTAGTTTTCATAAAAACTCTGTACTCTCTTTTTTCGGGTAATATGTCATATTAATCAGCACACGGCTGTGTATAACTAGGAATAATAATTTATTAAAGACTGCGACTGATGACAAAACACGAAACTGACGATGGAGGTGCCTGGTAGGTTTATACATTGTTTTAGTTTGCATAAAGACTATGTACGCCATATTTTGGAGTAATATGTCATATTAATCAGTACATGGCTAATGCTAATTTCCTTTCTTGGTTGCTGATTTTGTGTTTTAATATTTGTTAACACCCAATGATTAATGGTTCCTTTGTCTTTCGATAGCGTGAGCTTCTAGAGCAGGTACATGATAAACTTTCCACCAACTCTGACTTATCCTGTTGCTTAATGACTTGGGTTTTGAAACCAAATCACAGAGTCCTGGTTGGATGGCGTAGTCGATAGCAAGCTTGTCTGATAAGCAGGCGGTCATGGGTTCGATTCCCAGCTGGGTCTGTCTCTGACAGTATCCTTTGGTACGAAAACAGACATTAATCTTAGCTTTACAGCTACTGAGGCAAACTCTCTAAAACTACGCCAACCCCCACAATAATATTATTGGTATAACGCCGCGCTACGCACCCATTCCTCCTGCACCCAGTCGATGAGGTTCTGAAGGTCAGGGTCGTCTCTGTACTGAACGATCATCGTCTTCAACTGAGTCTTTATCTGATCCTTCACCTGAACATGCAGATTGACAATAAGTGTACAAGCTAGTGTACATCATACATGTACAAAAATAGTACAATAAGTTTACAAGCTTGTCATACAACATCAAGGCTTTGCCCTCACATCACATAAATAATGCGTATGTTCGCGGAAAATTATAGCATCCTGTTGCCTTCGTCAGTGATCAGTTTAGTTGGTTTATAAGAAACACAGCGTTCGATTGGTCTATTCTTGAGTGACCCAGAACAATACTGGGAATGTTCATTATAGAGGCGATTTCTTGAACGAGCTGTTACATTTCACCTGCACATTACATCAAACTTACGTTTAATTTAACATCTATTACAATTTATTATTATTTTAAATTATTATTATAAATTAACTATTATTAACAATTAATTTATAAATAAAACTTAATAATAAGAGCCGAAGAGAGAAAGAGTTCCAAAACAATAATATCTCACCTGAACATATTACAATTTAGCAGTTCTTCTGGCTGTGAACTGGCCATAAAATATATGTAAAACGACAGTGCCTGCTAATTTTCACTACCAAAAGTATCTAACTAATAAAATTCAGTAAGAACTGTTCACAAACTAAATGTAAAATTCTTCCATCATAGTCTTACAATTACTATTTAATACTAATAGCAAAATCAGAAATTCAATTTAGGTCCTATGTAATTATTTTAAACAAAATAAACAAATTATATAATATGTATTCTTACCCATTCTTTGTAGACAAATATGATAACACCAGCCGCTAATTCCCCGAAAAATATCAATCCAACGCACACGCAGTACTGAAATACAGAATCAGCATAGATAAATATTTATAAGACCATAAGCGACCAGACCAATATGCAAAACATATAAATTTATTACTTCATTACATAAATATTAATTTGTTGTGAGAATGATATTTGTGAAAATGTTGTTCGTATTTGAGACTATTTAGAATTTTTATGAATATGAACTTAGCAACCATGTATTTTAATATGTGAAAGAATATATTATGTATAATATGCAAAAAAATATATATATACATGTATAATATGTATATATACATATAATACATGTATATATACATATAATACATGTATCACAACTTTTCAGGGTAAGCTGAAGACCCATTTGTTTCCTCCTTAGATCTGTTTAATCAGATTCTTTTGCCCTGGCTTATGGACTTGCACTTTCTTGGATCTCACTTTCTCTTCGGTCTATGTATTGGCAAGTGTGCTTCTAGAACTGCTTGTAGTTGCATAGTCTGTTTGAGACGTCACTGACATCGCCTTCTGGTGAGGAATCGGACGCTAAATCCTCATTGTATTGTATTGTATTATGTATTAAATTCTATTCACTGAGCATAACTTTATGTAATTGATCGCATTTCTCACCAGAGTCACCACCATGTCTGCACAGAAAAGCGGATAGAATTATATAAAAGATTTTCCAGTTGAATTACGGTACAATTTATTTCATTAAAGTCATCAACATTTACCAACATAATAAATGGTCATGGACCTGCCGTTGGGCAGTGTACTGAAAGAGAGAGAGAGAGAGAGAGAGAGAGACAGAGAGAGAGACAGAGAGAGAGAGAGTGAGAGAGAAATTTGTTAATCGTACGATGAGCAATAGGCCGGTGTTCTCCCTCAGAGCTCCGATACAGCCGGTGAAGCCTATGATGAAGACCAACGTGCCGGACATGATGAGAAGAAGAGCCGGGTCCAGCGGTATCTGACTGATCTTGCTCAAGTTCTGAAACATGTCCTTCTCTGTCCATGCCCACAAGCCTATAGACAGCATGGCTCCTCCCAACAACTGTACAGAATAGTGATAATAATATAGAGCTTATTTAACATTTATGATAATACCGATATCTGGCTAATGGATTGGAACAATTATAGATCATGCTTTCTCTTAGAATTGACTATGCATTCAGTATATGCCAAAGGGCCTTTAGACAGCATCGCCCCTCTAACAACTGTAGGCAATATTGAACAACATAAATTTTATGATAATAATGATAGCTGGTCAATGGATTGGAACTATTTTAGAACACACTTTTTCTTCCAAACTATGCATTTCGGGTTTTGCCAATAGGCCTGTAGTGAGCATCGCCCCGCCCAACATATACACTCAATATCGGACAATAATGACCTGATATCAGGCTGATAATAAATAAATATTGGTTACCTTGGCAAATCTCTGAAGCATTACGCATCTTGAAAACCATATTGAAAATGTTGTTCACTTAAATTCTGAATCAATTTCTGCTCAGATTACCTCAAACACACTTCTTTTATTAGATATTTTAATTTCTATAACACTAATTAAATCTGGGTTGCGGTTATTGCCCTTGTCATATAGATCTTGCTCTAACTCTTCTAAGTTGGGGATCCATGTAGAAGCTTGATCATACAGAAATCAAAGCTTTTTGATGGATTCACGATTTGGATATCACTGGGTTACATGGTAACACTGTTGCCTGCACTACACAATGTACTTACCCAAAAGATAACGTTGAATCCAAACACCAAATACTTGATGGCAACACTGACCTCAGATCTCTCTCGTCTTAACCGGGCCATCATCGCTACAACATTAGTCGTTTATTTTATTAATTGAATTTTAATCATAGATAATTATATTAGGGTATGCTATTAATCTCATCAGATAGCAAGATAGCAAGGATTTCGAAATTCGGCTAGTTAGCTATCTACAAATAGCCAGGGCATGTCTTGGGTACTTGAACACAGACTGTTGCTAAATATAGCAATGGAGAGTGAAGTAGTTCGAGTCTTGCAACTCCAAAACCTCCAAATTGGGTATTAAACCCGCATAATTATTACATAAATATTAAACCTCTTTCAATCAAAGAATCAAAAGACCCCTGAGCTTTGATTAGACCGTTACTATTGTTAAGATTACTTAACTACTGACTTCTAAACTAACAATAAATGAAATGCATCTGAAGATGCCAATAATTAATTAGAAATTGATACATAGCAGCACACAACTTCTCAATAAAAAGCAAAAAATTAATATGAGTTTTACAGTCTAAATTGGAATAATAATTACTCCATTTTCAATTATGAATCAATTAATTAATTCACATTCTTTATTGGCGGACAGCGTCCACTATGTCTTTAACATACAACTGCATAATACATAACATCCTAAATCCTTCATGATTTAATAACTGACCTCAGCTTTCCAAAAGACCTCATCTCTGCGCATGCGCAACAAGCTAGGCTCCGCCTTCGGACCGATAATGACGCACCC
>JAQFZF010001485.1:0-14004 GCA_034695365.1 Enchytraeus norvegicus | reverse complement strand
AGACCAAGACAATGACCTTCAAGACCAGGACAAATACGAGTTAAGCTAAAATAAACATTCCAATAAAATGCAAGATCAATTAGGCCTATATAGCAAGATATCATATAAGTGCACGATCAATTAAAAATAAGCACAAAACTATTGAAGTAGTCTTTCATGCATTAAAGTGAATTCAATTATAATAAACATGAACATCCGCATAATGAATGGAGTATATTCAGTTGCCGTTGCATCTCAAATACATTAACATTTCCAAAACACTATCACTCAGTTTCGCACGATGAGGTCTAAGTATGATTCCGCCTTGCGAGAATGTAGGCCTACTCTCGACAGGTGCAGATGTTGCAGGAATACTGAACAACAAGGAAAACAGAGGTCTCAGAGTCAGAGGTATGTACTCGTTCTCTGCATAAATATGTCCCTGTTGATCGGAAGCAAAGTCATCACGGTTGATGAAGGTGATGTATTTCGTCAGCAGTTGCTGAGACGACTGATGAAGAGAATCCACAGTGCCGTTTGTCTTTGGCTATTGGTTGTATCCGAACCAAGACCAAGACGAAGGCAATGACCCTCAAGACCAAGACAAAGACAGTAACCTCAAGACCAGGACCAAGACCAAGACCGTGACTCTCAAGACAAAGACCAAGACCAAGACACTCAAAAACTGTCTCGAGACCGTCTCGACAAAATTTAAAAAATAACTAGGTGTCCACTTTTTTATGCCACCCTGTATGTGGCTGCATATTATCAGCATATTAAGTACTGGAAGGCTAATAAATATGACCATCTCGTTAAATCTCCCAAAAAATAACAAACGATGCCTCACTCATTGCAGTAAATAAATCACTTTTATACGTTCTAAACAATTAAACAATTAGTGCCGATTAATTGGATTGAAATCAGTGAGAAATGATTACCGATTAACCGGAACCGGTAAACGGTTAAAGAACCAATCGGTTAATCCCTAGCATGAGCTCCCACTTGGATCGTGTGACAAGCTCACTGCCGCTCACAGAATCTGATATAGGCTACAGTAGGAACATGTATCAAGCAGTTCAACAGTTGGATAACATTTTACCAGCATAGCCTATATTGTTACGCTATTAGTTTTCTATAAAAGTATTGAGTATCGTCCATGTTAACTTAAGCTTATAATCTACGATACAAAAATAGTCCAACACTGTTCAGCCAAATTATGAGTAGATCCTAAATCACAAAGAGACACAGATATGAACAGATTGCGGTACTGTAGGGCCTAACAATATGACTGCCAAGAATATAATGAAATTTAATTTTAGATTTTGCTTGTATGGAGGAAATGATAGTTAAATCATGTTTAATTGATTAACAATTACAATAAGCCCATAGCACATGTTCCATCACAGTAGAGTCAGTAGTGGCGGCAGAAGTCGCTGGGGAGGCGATGGAAGGATTCCTCTCTATGACCAAGGATTCATTACTCCGTGGTAATTCAGAGCGAGGCTCGCATATATCAGAGTATAGGCTTCCAGGATACAT
This sequence comes from Enchytraeus norvegicus, assembly GCA_034695365.1. Lineage (NCBI taxonomy): Eukaryota > Metazoa > Annelida > Clitellata > Enchytraeida > Enchytraeidae > Enchytraeus > Enchytraeus norvegicus. The sequence goes on along the minus strand of JAQFZF010001485.1, from coordinate 12,486 downwards.
CCGGGATTTAGAGCAGGGGCAATTCGTTCCACTTCCTGATTTTTATCGAACGTCTTTGTTGTGTGGAGTGCTCCGGAAGGCGCTTGGGACTTACTATCCGGACAATAATTATACTCCGCACCGACCAATATGTCACCTGATAATGTATCGGCGGGTTTCGATGAAATGTTCACGGAAATATTGTTGTTATGATTAGATCGAAATTCGTCAAATTGGAGGATTGAATCGTGTCCGGCATTGTAATTGAGTTTTACTAATCACAATCGTGATCGAGGACTAGGTAAAGTGCGTCCAACATGTACAGTGTATACACGACATGTACAGTGCAATGTACACAGACAACATGTAAATTGTACACTGTACAGAGTACGTACGCGTCGCTATCCCATTTCTGACAATCTCTTAAGGTAAAAGTACCGTCACGCACAACATGTAGGCTTCAGTGTACATTCAACATGTACACAATGTGTACACACAGGCGCAGATTTAGGGGGGACCGGAATGGGGGTCCGAACAAGAAAACAATTTGAATGTTCAAAATAGCAAATGTGAAAAATTGTCATTAAATTAGCATAGTTTGGCGTTTTGGCCCCCCCCCCTCGATTTTGCCTGGCCCAGCTCTTTTTTTGCCTTGGCCCCTTCCTTAAAAATGCATGTAGTTGCCCTCCCCCTCAAAAAATCCTAGATCCACCACTGTGTACACACAACATGTACATTGTTCATTGTACAGAGTACGCACACGTCGCTATCGCATGTATCTCTTTGTCACCAGCTGAGGGTATTAAGTTTAACTTTACTGTACGATTATTCTCTGTAGAAAATAAATATTCTTGAACGTCTGGAACTCTATGGTTCGTTAACCTCGATTCCATATGCCAGTTTTATGTAAGAGATGACAAAGTAACCTAGGGGAAGGTATCAATCAAGTACATTATTGAATTTTAGTTATTCCTTTGAAAAGTACCTTTACATTCAATTTTCATCAAGCGTAACTGAAGGAATGATGATGAATACCTGCAGCAGTATAATTCTATCTTCAAGCATGCCCAGCTTGGACGCGAATACTCTTAGCACTTGCTTTTAAAATTTACGAGAACTTGTTTAAGTTTTTCTAACAATCTTCAACTTATTTTCTACTACTACAAATTCTCCATTTAATTTTAGACAATGCGGGATTTAGGTCATCCCTATTTAAATAGGCTAGCTACATTTTGCCACTTCAAATCAGGTAGGCGTATAATTACAGGCTCATAGAGAGAATTGAATGTATAATTATACATATAGCCCCATAACTGTTGATTTGTGGAATTCTTTGCCTGATGATGTTGTAAATGCAGTGTCAATGAATAGTTTTAAGAATAAGTTAGATGTTGTTATTAAGTTTGGTTGGGGATTAAAATAAGTTTTTAGCTTTCTTCCCTATATCTGCTACCTTTATATATAGTAATGTTGGAGCTGGAGATAGAGCTGGTAGCAGTTCTGGTAAATTCTGGTAAACCTTGCTCTAATCCGAATCATATATACCACATCAAAGCATCGGCCGTAATTGTGTAACTGGTAAGTAATCGATCAGAAAAAGGTGGACAAAATTTGATAATAATGAATTCTAGATGTTATTTAGTCATTTTTACTAATTTTCGTATTGCGAATTTGACAGGATTCGGCGATTTTCGAATATTTGCTCCTAACATGGAGATCCAGCATATCGTTCTATCTCGCCCTATTATAGCTATAGAAGCGGTGTTGACACTGAACTTTTCTTGTCTATTGTAGTAAAGTAGTAACTCATTTATACTAAATCAGCATTTATGAGTTAAGTTATCAAGTGAGCCTAATCATGAAAAGAATGGGTGTGGCAGATCTTGTGATGTTTGTTTACAAACATTCTCAGGTATGATCACCATAGATAAGTTTCTAAAGTGCAAAACAAATCCACCTGCAATAAATTATCGGAGTGGATATTGTTAAGTACGTTCCGTAACAATAGCCGGACGGTCCCGGGACGGATATTGTTACGTACTATCAATGCGCATGCGTACTATACAAGCGCTTTGTTCACAAACCCTAGATAACCCAACTGAACGTTGAGGTACTGATGGTGTAGTGGATAGAGCGTAGAGCGGCTGAACCAATGGCTCCAGGTTCGACTCTCACTGCATGGTCACTTTTTCAAATTTTACCAAATTATAATTTAACCGATTTATTTATTTCATTTTAATATTAATGGCATTATTAGGGTTAGGGTTGTGGGTGTGTTATGATTGGCTTTAATTTTTTTTAAATAAATATTTCATAACCGGATCGTCACTGAGTACAACGTACGTAACAATATCCACGGCCTTTATAATAATAATTTTCTTCAAATTTGCACAAATAGTGTAGAATAAATTAGGGTTAGGGTAGGGTTTAGGGTTGGGTCAACCCTAACCCAAAGCCATACCATAACCCTAACACAACAAATAAATAAAATATGACACAGGCACGTCTCTTTACCAGAGCCACTTTAAATAACTACGGTAGTTCGACCGGTGGGCTGTAGCCATTGTCGAAAAACTAACGACCTCAATATAAGAACAGCGTAAAAGTGCTAGATGTCATCCTGGACTACATCTTAATGCGCATAGTATAAGTATAATAAAATAAATAAGTAATAAAAGTATAAATAATGAAATAAGTAGAGCTCTAAACAGATCTCGGACATTAAAAATTGAACCGGTAGCCTATTAAAAAACATTCGTGCTCAATATAAAAGGTCATAAAAGTGCTCGGTGTCATCCTGGACTACAGATCAATGCGCATAGTATTAATATAATTATATAAATAAGTAATAAAAGTATAAATAATAAAATAAATAAATAAATAGAACTATTACACACGTGCAATGTTAGTAGGAGATCCAAGGGCACCACAGTAACCTAGACCTTTTAATGTCATCCAGCCACCACTACACGCTCACAGGTACACAGGTTACACTCAGACTCACTTCTTGTTTTCTTCTTTCTGTCTTTTTCTTCTGTATAGACCATAAAAGGGCGCCAAAATTTGATAGCAATAAATTTTATATGCTAATAGTCATTTTTACTAATTTTCGTATTGCGAATTTGATAGGATTCGGCGATTTTCGAAAATTTACTCCTAACATGTAGAATTGTAGATCTAGCGAATCGTCCTATCTCGACCTATTATAGCTATAGAAGCGGGGTTAACATTGAACTTTTATGGTCTATAACTAGTGAATTCAAGACCCTTGTATATTGCAATGGAAGTATAGGTGGCTCCATCTGACATATAAAAAAGATCAGAAGCAATCAGAAAATCTAGCAATATTTGTCCAGAATTGTTGTGGGTCTGTAGACGATATGAAACTGTACTTGAAGGCAGTAGACTGCCAGTAGTTATCAAAGAGAGAAAGTCCGTTAGAACAGATCTTAGATGAGAAGAGATGAGTTTTGAGATTGCCCTGGATAGTAGACCAATAATGCATGACTCTATTAGAACTATATAGTTTCACAATTCAACCAAGGAAAAGCATAAAACCAGATGATGTCTACAACGACGTTCCAGATATCATCCCTGGATGAAAAAACGGACGCCAAGCTTTTACTATTATTACTGGAGTGTAAATCATACTAAAAACAACGCGAGAAGGCCAAGTGTTATTTCATACACTTCACTCCCACCACATAGGCCCCACTGATAATATTGTTCTATGCCTATCCTGGCGCGTACCGGACCGGTAAACCTGCTCCAAGCGACAGAGACAGTGGGGGGGGGGGGGAGCGGTCCCCCTGGTGAATAAAAAAAAGAGACAAAGACCTGGAATTTGATTTTGTTGGTAAATTTAATACACAATTATGCTATTACAATCATACCTTTTGCCCAGTTCAAATTCGATTCATTGAAATATCAGTCCAGCTCTAACAAAATCAAAATAAAAGATTTTAGCGTCCGTTTCGTTACCGGATCAGTACATCGGAGGTGGTGATTCTAGACCGAAAACCGGGGCCAAGGGGGCCGTCCCCCCATATTTCATATAGCCCAGATTTTTCCCTGAAAGACCAAAAATGAGCGCAAACGACCGGGACTTAAGTCCTTTTTTATTTTTATTTTCTTATCAGTGCAATTTTTAATTTCCTAAATTACCCCCCCTTAAAATCAGTTTATTTCTGCTCCTCCAATTCTGATAACATTGTTCTATGCATAACCCAGTGGGTATTGGACCAGTAAATCTCCCCCCCCTCGCCAATAAATTCCCAATGGGACATCCATGTTTCCGGTCTCGATCGATAAATGGCATCACGCTATGGCCACAGAGATGTGACTGAAATATCATGTGTGATGATAGAAAACGCCGTTAAAATTAAAATGCATGACATATTCATCGATATATTATTCTGATATCAATGAGAAAGGCTATGTGCTATTATGTTTAACGTCCGTTTAGTTATGAACGATAGTTTCAGGAACATTTTATAGGATATGTATAATATTTACTCCGCAAAATCAGGCTCAGTAGGTTAGTTTTGTAACTTGTTGATTCCTGTAACACTCGTTAAAGATATCATAGAATATTTTTGTATTATAATTCAACTTCAGTTCCATTGCATGAAATTCTTCTTTCAGGTGTCCTGCCGCTTCCAGGCTTTGACGGTCATGGTTTCCACAGTTCTCGTTCTATTGCGGTTGTGATCATTTCTACTTCTTCTACATGTACGTTCATCCAATCACTCAGACTCCTTGTATAGGTATTTTTTGTCTTCCTCTGCAATGCTTTTCTTCAAATTTTTCTCTTATGCCTTCAATTTGCAAGAAATTAACCAAACAGCAACGAATAACAGATCGATATAAAAGACAGGAATCCGTAAAATGTGAATGCCTTTTCCAATATCATCTTCAACTGATTTTATATCCTGTGGCGACTAGGCTGGGAAAGGACAGATAGCGCAGTATGCCTGCAGTTAGACAATATATCCTGGATAATAGGGGCTGTCTGATGCATGGAAATGAGGATTAGGGAAGAGGAATATAGAGAGGAATGATTGAGTCGTATGAAGTGGCACATATTTCCGTCTATTAGATGGACATGCTTATAATACAATAATGTTGTTAAAATATACACATGCTTATAATATAAAAATATTGATATAATAATATAACAATATAATACAGATTTAGCGTCAGTTTCATCATCTGATGAATATATCAGGGACGTCTCAAATAGTGCAAGCAATACTTATTGATTAGCAATATTACATGTCAAAGTTGTCATATAAATACACGTAAGTACATGCTTATTCAACAATACCATACAGGTTTAGCGTCAGTTTAGTTTCATCACATCACGACGATGTCAGGGACGTCTCCAACAGCGCAATCAATACTAAATGGTCCATGCAAACGCAAGTGCGGAAAGAGAACCGGTGTCAACACTGGTCAGACACGGTACACGTACATTTATACACAAAACCGAAAGTAATTTGCAAATTTATTTGACAATAACCCCTTCATGACATTGATCTAGGCTGCCACACCGGTTGTGGCCTTAGGCTGTAGTGTAAAGTACTGACAGCGCATGCCAGAAACGAGTTGTTACGGAGTCCAGGAAAATTGAGAATTGTCTACCAGATAACTGAACGTGTCCGACTGTCCGTAGGAGACGCCTAGCTCAGAAATCTGTTAAGTCGCGGAAAACTACCACAGAATTCAGATTTTTCCTTCTTGAAGATAACTGAAACGGTGTCAAGGTAAAAAGAGGCAAACGATAGGATGTGACTATAATTTTATTTTATTTTTTTCATCACCATCCACACGGTAGGCTAACCGAATAGCATCGCAACATAACAGTAGTTCGTGTAATCAGAAACAAGTAGCAGCAGGTTTTTTAAGCATTTGTGGTACCTTGAATATTAGACAATTTAAAAGTGCAATGAAAGGCAATATGAAATCACGAAATATCAAGAAAAATAATACATGCCACATAATACGTGTATGGTTTGTCGATGCTGTGATCACTGATCATTCGACTGCTGCGAGACAGCAATGATGAAAGAATTTGTATTATAAACCTACCAATATCCGATAAGCCAATTTAATTCCTATTAATACCACCATAGTAAAATAATTATAAAAAATAGTATTTACTTTCAATAGAATAGCTGCTGGTCGACAGCGTCGACTGTTACAGTACAGCTGTGTTAGTTTCTACAATTTTAAACATGTAATATGTAAATGCCACTTTTGGCCTTTATCTGCATTCACACACACATTCTTCGCTTGCACGACTATCATGTACGTGTGCGATGTGGTAAATAAATAACTAAAATAAAAAATAATAAATAATAAATAAAATAGCTTACCCTTGTGACAGAAGTTGCAGTGGAATGACATTTTCTTCATGTGTATTGCCGTTCATCATTATCCTCCAGACAACGTATAAAATTCATTGCATTTGATAGCATTCGCCGATATTTTACTATTTCTTTATTCTCCTATGCTAAACTGGAATAGATCGATTGTAGGTTCGCATGCATAGCTAAATTACAAATTTGTTATAGTCGTGACGCACATTATAACTTTGTACAATACTGAGTAATACCAGTATGTCCCAGTTGGATAGTTTAGTCGGCAGCAGATTTTCCTGATATGCAGGATGGCACGGGTTCGAGTCCAAGCCGGATCCGTATCTGACAGTATCCTTCGAAGTTTTATACGGAAACAGACGTTAAACTTAGCTATACAGCTTTTATATTAGGCCCAACATTGTACCATGTACATGTATACATAATGTGCATTGCATCTATAATTATAATCCTATTTATAATCCATTTGAGCAGTTGTTGCTCCAGTAGTTGACCTAAAATCAACAATACGCTATGTAAATCAATGTACAATGTATTCCAAATGAATGCTTATCCGCTTAATTATTCCAATACACTACTCCGTGTAATAGCTTGTATCATTGCAACATTCCAGCGACTCACTGTGTGCATGAAGCAATGGAAGCAATAGCAGAAACAGAATGTGTCAATGGAAAGGCTGTGAGCTTTCCAGTGATAAGAGCAACATTAAATTGGGGGGGGAGAGATTTTAATCTTTGAAACCTGCATTTCAGCGAAGTTTTCAAACTGTTTCAAATCACGAAGAAAAGCCAACATTAAAATTATTTCATTGGGGGTAATAATAATATTACCCCCCCCCCATACCTATGCCACTATTGTGTAATAGCTAGTGCTATCGCCTATAGAAGCCTGCTAGCTCGGATACAGCGACAATGCTTCAGTGTTTGAATCATTGGCAAATTGCCGGTGACTTGGGGGACCTCAAATTTTGAAAAATCCTACCTCCCATTTTTATTGTTAGAAGTCGATGGTGGTCGATTCTGATACTCTTCTGCATATATTTCTGGGGAAGATCGTGTTCGAACCCGTCCCCGGCCCCCGCTTTTTAAATTGCTCAATTCACGTATTCGCTAGAACGACCTTCGAGGATTTCAGGGACGATCCCAGGCCGGGGTGGGGGCGGAGGTCGTGACCCCATCTCCCTGATTTTCATTCTCCCAACCCCCTCGACATTTTTCTGAAGACGCAATGATTGACTAATAGAAATAGGCCGAGTAAAAAAATTATAATTATAACGGTTTGGCGTTCGTTTCGTCATGCAGAGAATGATGTCAGGGACGTCATTAAAAATTACAATTATTCAGCGTTAGGTTCAGTGTTAGATATTGAAGTTGATCCTCACTTTTTTCTTTCCCCATGTTTCAACTCTGGATTCGCCGCTGTTAAGTCTAGGCTAGCCTTAGACGCTGGGTTCATGTCGGCTTGCCTATTCCTCTCAATTAAACCCTCCCCCTCCCGCAGTGAAAGAGAAAGTGTGGAGGGTGGCTCAATGACTGTGACAGGTGCACGTTTGATTTTTTTCTTCTACTGTCACAGATGACAGAACGCACATTCTAGTTTCCTTGCTTAGTTGTGTTTCTATTTTTGTTATTTATAATCACTCCATGACTCAGCATGGTAGGCTACTCTGCCTTTGATAGCGCTTCAATAGCCGCCAACGCAGATACACGATTAGCCTTCCGTCTGCTAGATAAAAGGCAAAAATGATTTTTTAAGAAGCTGTAAAGCTAAGTTTACACGTGTGTATCCGTATCCAAAGACAGTGTCAGAGACGGACTCATGTGGGACTCGAACACGTGCCCTCCTGCTCATCAGGCAAGCTTGCTACCAACTAGACTATCCAACCGGGACAACAAGTTCTGTAAAATTTAGATTTCACAAGTTGAGTAAAATAAATATTACTGAATCCTAATGAGAATTATAAAATATTTGAGGATTAAACAATCAAACAATCAAAGAGACAGTGAATTTATGGAAGCCTAGTCGGTCACTCAACCGATGTGCTATCGGCTTGATAGCACATCGATTGAGTGTCCGACTAGGCTTCCATAAATTCACGGTTCGTATGCCAGGGCTCACCCTGGCATACGAACCGTGTTATTAAACGTATTATTTAAACCGTGTTGTTTATACGTATTATTTAATCCATGGACTTGCCATACATTCATTTATAATACTCGTGCAGAAAACACATGTATTTCTTGAAGGAATAAAAAGAAAAGAAATTGTTGCATATAAGGGGGTCGCAAATTTGTATATACTTAGCTTACCCCATCCTCCCCCAAAAATCTACCAATTTCCGATCTGTATGTGTAGCACTATGTACCACGATGTCTTTTGAGTACGGAGATTAATTAATTTGACTTGTTGCAAAATGTTGTTTTTTCACAGATTTGATAAAGCGCAGTCAAATTGGAAACACATGCACTGCAAGATGCATGTGTACTCATATGCATACTCGACCATCGGTTGGATGGCCGAGTCGACAGCAAACTTGCCTGATAAGCAGGAGGTCATGGGTTCGATTCCCAGCCGGGTCCGTCTCTGACGGTAACCTCGGATACGGGAGCAGACTTTAAACTTAGCTTGAACTTTAGCTTTAATTGTGTTTGATAATTTTTTGTTTAGTTACTGGTATCTGCGAAATTACATGTTTCATTGAACATTTATATTTTCTGAACTATATTTCAGTATGAATAATTTTATCATATTTATCAGCCAATTCGGTCATGTTAATCTTGGTTCCAAAATTGGTGTAGTTGACTTGAACTGACCCTAGGATTGTGTGAAGGTTCCCTGGGCTGAGCAGAAGGTCTCTAAGGAGACAGCTAAGTGGAACCACTGGATTGACTCTTATTGATTGATTAATTGATCGATTGATTGATTGATTACAGGTGCTCTGGGCGGAGCAGCACGTCTCTAACAAGAAAGTTAAGAGGATCCACTGGATGGACTCTTATTGATTGATTGATTGATTGATTGATTGATTACAGATGCTCTGGCTGAGCAGCAGGTCTCTAAGAAGAGAGTTAAGAGGGTCCACTGGACGGACTCTTATTGATTGATTGATTGATTGATTACAGGTGCTCTGGGCGGAGCAGCAGGTCTCTAACAAGAGAGTTAAGAGGGTCCACTGGATGGACTCTTATTGATTGATTGATTGATTGATTGATTGATTACAGGTGCTCTGGGCTGAGCAGCAGGTCTGTAAGAAGAGAGTTAAGAGGGACCATTGGATGGACTCAGCTGCCGCAGCTGCAGCTGCTGCCTCAGCTGAGAGAGAGGCAGCCTGGAGGGAGAGAGAGAGAGGTAAGTTTGGTACCGGGAAACTTTAGAATTTAGACCAACAGAAAACTGCATGTGTCGTAAGAGGTTACTAACGCTGATGCTGCTGTCAAGGGCTGAGTGATCTGCGCTTCTGTGTACTTGATCATTTGGTCGCTCAAATTCCAGATTAGCATAGGTCCTGTCATATTGGCTGTGGCATATGGCAGGCTAGGCTACTCTATCTCTCACTGTTCAAGAGCGCTTCTGAGGCTCAAGTTAAGAGTGCGCTATGTTAAGTTGCTGATTGATGTATTGATTGATTGAATTTGAGATGCTATTAGGATAATTATTGTTAAATTTATAGTAAAGTTAAAAAGCGTAGAGCTAACAGCTTTTAAATATTTAAAGAATATTTCACATTGATGTTTGAAAATATTACTCAGTCATGGTTATTATTTTATGTGAGAGAGCGATCATTCCTGTGGCAGAGGCTCTCAGTGGCTCTGCAGCTGTAGAATACTGTTGTTTTTCCGTGGGATCTTTGAGTCTTTTCCGAAATAAACGGTTTTATCTTAAATTCTTTATTTTTAGATTCTAGATATATCATTAGATACAGCCTGACAACAGAACTTTAGTATTATTTTCCAATTATAATTATAGTAAAATATGAGACAAAAATTAATAAGCTAATCTTATATATCAGATATTGCGTAATACCATGGTGCATAAATTTGATATTCGCAGGTAGGGACAGAGACCGGGAGCGATGGCGACACTCGGGTGGTGGTGGTGGTAGAAAAAATGGAGGAGGTGTTGGTGGAAGTGGTGGAGGTATTGGTGGTGGAGGTGATTTCTTTAGGAGTGAGGAGTTCAGAAGGGCTCTAAAGCGTGATGTTCACAGGGCTCTCAGTGACCCCAAGTGGCCTCGTATGTGGTACCTGGTAAGTTGAATTATTCATAGTATCAATTGATAGTTAATCAATAAATTAGAAAGGTAAAGGCAGTCACGGAGTTAATACTTCAGCATACAGATGGATGTCAAATGTCATTGAACTAGCGACAACGTCATCTGCCTCACTTTCGATCCATTATCGATTAACCATTAATAGAACATTAATGTATAGTTAATAGATAGTTGAACCTTTTTTGATTTGATTTGATTACTATCATATCATATGTCAGCTCCGCACTAGGAGGCCCATATTTACATGCACAATCATCTGAAGCAGTCACCTATTTGGTGTTATTTCATTTTTCGTTAATTGATTTGTTAATTAGTCTAATATCTAGTCCGTAATCCCTGCTTAGCAGCAAAGCTGCCTGAATTCTAAGAATGAACCCTGTACCCCTCTCAATGAGTATATGTATATAGTATGTGTAAGCATCACGGCTGGCATCGTAGGCTTTGTTATTAACATGTGTTGATGGAGGAGGTTATTTAGTGCGTTGAGCATTGTTAATTAGTACATTTTGTTATTCTTTTATGAGTCGTCTGACTGCATTCTCTCTAGGCCTATAAACATTTTCATTTTTTTGTCATTCTTTACATTTGAGTACATTATTACCGGTATCGTCCAACAAATAATTCACAAAATTTTCTCGTTTAACATTGATCAGTAAGCTTAATCATTCTATTTATACGTCGAATCGTTTTCTGTGAAACCATAGTAGCACACCTTTTTGTAACGTGAGATAGTGTGTTTTAGCACAATTCTACTGTTACAAAACTGCTTTGTATATATCATTCGAGACCTGGCAACGCGTTAAAGTATAAATCTATTGCTGTCCCGCTGTGATGTTATCATGTATTCAAATAGCTGAACAACATAATTTCTCAGACAGTACTGTTTTGAAGTTTTCTGTATTCCTTCTAGCTTCAGTTTCATGATATAATGCAGCGGTGGTGTTAACCTTGCTCCACTGCAGCAACTAATAGTGGTAACCTTTCCTTGTCTTCAAGTTTGTTTTAGCTAGAAACACTTTCCCCCCTAAATTACTGCCGTTCTCGGTAGGTCTGGGTGTGTTTAACGTCAAGGTTCAGAAGCACAAGGCTTCTCTTCAAGACGGCTCTACACAATCGAGAAACTGCCGTCACAAGATTGAGCCGGGTTAAGCAACCGAATTTAACAGTGTGTATTTAGTAACCCTATATCCCATGCTCTCTCTCTCTCTCTTTCTCTATCTCTCTCTCTCTCTCTCTCTCTCTCTCTCCCAGATCGGTTGTTCTCGATCATGTTTTTATGCTGCAGCATGTCCATTTGCTATCATTGTTTTGATATTTCTCTGTCGTTCTTCAGTTTCTGTTCCCAGGATAGCATTACATAATAACCACGTGCCATGGTGCCATGTTATATGCGGTCATCGTGGGTCAGCGCTGTCTGAATTATCTTCTTGGGAAAAGCAGATCAAGCGGTCATTGCACCCCCCCCTTCCCCTTCTATTGTTTTTTTTATTTAGTTGATAGAGCTCTTGAAATATGAAAGTATATATGGTAAGTATATATGTATATATGCTAAGGCATCATTTTACGCGTGGTAAAGGCAATGCTTTTTGAGTTGATCATTGGTATACGAGAATGCATAATGTGTATGAATTTTTGCCTCATGTCTGCCGTTTGGAAGAGCACTGGATAGATATATAGAGCGATATTTAGGCTTTTGTAAGGCATGGTGTTATAAAGAAAGAAACAGAAGCTTTGAAGTGTTATAAAAGCTGAGGACGGCTTGATCTCATTTACCATTGCACCTCACTATATACACTGTGGGCCATATGTTTTGTCGCAAATTCAAACGACTATAATTCATTCAAATATCATTCGATT
>JAQFZF010001484.1:0-14008 GCA_034695365.1 Enchytraeus norvegicus | reverse complement strand
ATGACTTTGATCGGTGGCCTCGTCTTAGCGAGATCAAGTTACGACAAATCTGCACTTGTCGTGAATTGCAAAATCAACGGCCAGTGTTTACATTGATAACATCGAGTGATTGCTCAATATTTATATTAATATTAATGCATGGCAAGCATGTGCATGCTAGAAATGTGTAGAAATGAACACAGCCTAAATGGACAGCTGCGTGACACTTAGGCTGACCGTAGAGTAAATGGCTTGGCACAGATTTATGGCTCAATCTTTACTAATTCAACCAAATCCATGAATCCAGACCCACATCTAATCCCCGCCGGATGCATGTGAGATTAGTCGACAGATTCCATCAGTGCCTTTAGTTACGGTACCTTAAAAGTGCCAGTTACCTAAAAATTACCTAAAAGTGCCTCAGTTACCTAAAAATTACCTAAAAGTGCCTCAGTTACCTAAAAGTGCCTCAGTTACCTTAACCAATTGGGTTAAACGGTACTTGGAAAACGGGTATCAGTCAGTATTCCGACTGAATCTTTGGGTCTCATTATTTGAGAGACAGCTGAGATGATGACTGTCTTGTTGGTCTAAGTGGTGTATTTAATTAGGAATTACAGAAGAGAAGTGGCTTGTATGTACTTTTCTAGGATAATGTCTGAATTTACTGATAGAAACGTTCGGGACTTGTAATTGTGCCCTCTTGCAATGAACATAAAAAAGGCGTGAGTTGGTCGCATAGTATATAAAAATTTAATAATTTCACATAAGATTTAATACTTTGACTCATTTAAGAAAGATCGTAAGTTAATTAAATAGTAAATATAAAAATGTTAGGACCACAGGTAACTAGAACAAAATTTAAACAGCACAATAAATTACAATAACATAATTTCTCTCCAAAAAGCAATTACTAATGCAGGCAGTAATTGTAGATATTCGCGTAAAACATAATTTTATAATATGGGTCTGATCGGGTCTAAAAATTAAAATCCTGCGGCCCGCGGGTCGGGTCTGGGTCGGGATTTTTTGATTTTGCGGATCAAATTTTAACTTTAAAGTTTTATAATGTAGCCACTAACCAGGAGCGGATTTATGTGGATCGGGGGGCTCGGGCCTCTCGGCCTAGGGAGGAGGCTATCCCCCTCCATTTGAAAATTATAATTTATTTAATATTATTATTTACAAATTAATTTTACTCCTTAAAATCTCAATTTTTTTACCCTTGGACGCCTATAGATTGACCTCGATTTAACCTGGCCCTCCCCTTGATATTAAATGTATGCTTAAGCGAAATAAGCCATCTACCCTCAAAAATTGGTAGATCCTCCATTTATTGTCACGTTTCTGAATATTAAATCAACTTTAAATTATGAGTTGCGAATAAAAACTTTTGGTAAATCCTGGAAAACTTTTATTTTGTTCTGCAGGCAGGGCGTGGTCGCTGACGTTTCAATCATAAAGGACATAGAGGAAGATAATGATGAAATAATTTCCAGCAATGATTAAGAATTTATCATCATTATTTTAATGGTGAAAGCAAATTCGTGATTAATTAGTAATTATCTAGTTCCGGATATTGGGGAAAATTTGGAGCTGAACGCCCTGTTATCTCAACATTTGACCGTCAATAAAACTTTATCAATGATCCGTCACCATATGAGTAAAATCATTGATAGTGACTTTGGAACTATGGAAAATGGCATTAACTCAATTCATGGATGTTATATTTACCGGATGTGGTGAAGAGCAGGATAATGCTAACAGATTTGAATCTATGAAACTTTATTTCGTGTTCTTAAATTTACACACTCAAAACAATGAATTCATCCAATAAACTCTAATGTTTACAGTTTATTGATCACAAACCAATCAGAGGAGTACTTATCAGAGGATCATTGTGAGTTGCAGATTGTTTGCATCGTGGTTCGTGAGTTCCCAATCGGAGGAATTCTTACCAGGCTTCAGGAAATCTGGTAGTTCCAGCGAACCTTTGCAGTGTCATGTCCTACAGCATGGAGTTCCTTACATGTGCATCTAAAGTACGATCAATTCTCTCTTTTCAAGTCTAAATTGAAAACTGACTTCTTTAGTCTATAGGCTACTGTAACTGACTATGTAAAGCACTGTGTTATGTTTTTGCAGATTGAAGCGATGTATTGCAGCGTCAAATTGTTACTATTATATTTTTGATGCTCTGGGCCGTAACTTAAGTGGCACTGCGCTAAAAAGGATAAAATACATTTTATAGGTCTATATTAAAAAGGAACTATTGAAAAATTTAGTAGTTAAATAAATCTATTGATCTTTGGAATTATTGAAATTGGTATGAAATTGGGAATTGGAACTGATATTGGAATTGGAATTAAATTCTATTTCAGTAAGTGTGCAGCGACAGCATACGGCATTGTAGCGTTGAAGGGATTATTCTTATTAGGCTTAATATTATTATCATTATTATTACTATTATTATTATGCACGAAGCGCTGTGCTTATAGCGCTTCATAATATGGCAGACAAGAAGTAACCCAGCAAATTATATTTCGATGGCTCGAAGGCATATGACAAGGCCATGTGTGGGATGGCCCGCAGTATTAAACGAAACTTTTCAGTAGTGAGCGTCACATTAGATAGAAACTTAACTCTAACGTAGATCTAGAACCGAATTATTAGTCTTAAGCATAAGTAACAAATCTGTCTTTTGGCCCTAATACTGTATAATTTGGTTGCTTCAATCATAGTATTATCAACACTTTGTCCATATTATTTATAATCGTTAATTTATTATTTTATTCATACTATCTTCCGCTATAGGCCTATTGTCTGTCGGTTAATGTAGCCTATAACTTTGACATAAGAAAAACTTTCCTTTTGATATTAAAATACAGGGTGAGTTTAAAAATACCACCTATGAGATCTCAATAACTTTGTCGAAACTCAAGATATTTTAAAAATATTTTCAGGATATAGAGAGGAGGTTTTTCCACATCTAACCTCAAAATTTGAGAAATATAAATTATTAAAAAAGTTACTTACAGAGTTTCTACGGAAAAAGTAAAAAACATTAACATAGCTTATTCAACTAGCCATGGTACAATATGGATCGAACAGCATAGTCCGGAGTTCGTCAAGAAGGAGGAGTGACCACCAAACTCACGTGAGCTCAAAACTCTCGACTACCTCGTCTGGGACGAAATATTTTTAAGAGACACAAAGCGTTCATTTTTAAACTGCTAAGAACACTCCATCAGGAGTGGAAAGCAAAAAATATATATTGCGCTACTTAGCGAAATAGTATGTTACACATGTGCGGCTGTCACGTGTAAAAGCAATATGCAAATTATTTTTTATTTTTAAACCAGCCAACGATCAACGATCCATTTTGTACCATGGCTCTTTGAATAAGCTATGTTAGGCTAATATGTTTTTTTTACTTTTTTCGTAGTAACTCTGTAACTTTTTTAATAATTAATATTTCTCGACCAAATTTGGAGTTGAGATGTGGAAAACCCTCCTCTATATACCCTGAAAATATTTTTCAAATATCTTGAGTTATGACAAAGTTATTGAGATTTCACACGTGGGTCTTTATAAACTCACCCTGTAGATATTAATAGGTCCCAGATACAAAAACACTGGTATATATAATGTAATTGACAGATAACAATAATTATTGTGCCAATGGAAGTTAATTATTAAATATCTGAATGGCACCTGATATCCGCCCTCCATTTTAAATATTATGATTAATATTAGGCCTAATATTAAAACCCGTGTTGTATCCGAGACACCTGGGGGTCTCCAGTACCAACGAACCTGCCTAATGATTTTTTAAATTTCAAAATGTTCATTTGGGGTTTTGGGTCGGGATGAGGGTTGCCCAAACCCTCACCCCTACCCTTCATCATGTCTTTCGGAATGACAGGCCGGGTCGGTCGCTGACAGTATCATTCGATACGGAAACAGACGTTAAACTTAGCTTTGCAGCTTTACATATTTTACATCTTCGTGTAGTCTATAATATGTAATATGATATATAAAATTATGAATATCTTTTGTTATTTCCGCAGCTTGTAACAAGAGGGCAATCCTACTGACTTTGTCGTTCCAACACTTGAAACCTAGCCTATATAATAACTTTCCGCAATATCCTACAACCAGCCTAATTTCTAAGTTCGGATATAAGTTAAAAGCTCAGACACGTACTAGCTCAATTGACAAAATAGAAAGGATTTGAGAAGTAGTGAAACAGGCAATCGATTATTCGCATAAAAAATGGATGCAGCCGAATTTCGCAAGAGGGGGAGAGAGATGGTTGATTTTATAGCGGATTACATGGAGGACATATCCAATAGAAGAGTTCTGCCGGAAGTCAAACCAGGATATCTGCGGGACCTTCTTCCTTCCACTGCTCCAAATAAACCGGAAAACTGGAGCGCAATCGTTGAAGACATAGAAAGAGCCATTCTTCCAGGGGTTTGTATTTTTACTGTCATGTTTCCGTGAGATAGGTTTATTGAACTTCTTAATTTAATAAATGAGCTTACACCAATTAGGTAAACAATAATAATTACACTGCTAGAATAATATAGGCATACAAAGTCTAATACTATTAGTATTGTGAATTTTTATGCGCTGCACCTAACAAAAATTAGATAATAAATAAATCAATATACCCCGAGGGGTACACACTACACATGGTATACATAGGTAGACAAGGGTACACAAGGGTACATATAGATACACAAGGGTACCCATAGGTACACAAGGGTACCCATAGGTACACAAGGGTACCCATAGGTACACAAGTTCAATATTTTGATACAGACCGTCAAGAGAATGAATCATGAATTGTTTATTATTGTTGTTGTTAAATATATTCTTCATACTATTACTATTTTTCCGTGCTGGGTCCGGGCTATTTGGGAATATTCCAGCCGATAACTGCTCGTGTTTCGTAAGAGCCGACTAACGCAGATACTGAAGAAGGCAATGGAAAATCACCTAAGAAACCAATATTTTCCTTTTACAAAGGCATCATTTTAGGTGTGAAAAAGGCAAAGCCTTTGTGATGAGACGGATTATTTTTTTCTTCATCTGAATCTGTATACATTGGCTCATTCAAAGGTGTCCCTAGTTAAGATATATCGTATTTAATGAGGCTCTTGGGCAATGAATACTGTGGTCGCAACTTAAGAGCTTCTTGAAAATTTTAATTATGATTTAGTGTATGTAGTAATTTAAGGCGCATGCTGTTTTTGAGTCATTTAGACGATGGTGCATAAGTAAACTTCAGCCTATCTCATTCATAACGAAGCGATCACTTATGAAAAGAATTAGTGCAACCGAGAGGCTAATAACATTGAAATTGAGAATAAGATTAGAATTATAAGAATAAGTACGCCTATGCAAGAATCTTAAAATCACTTAATATGTTAACACTTTATATTGACTGCCTGCCATTGAGATGCATATAATTGCCTGGGCAGATCACTGAAGTTTATTAAGTTCATTTTCATTTCAATGACTTCAATCTATTAAATATGCATATGGATTTTATATATGATAAGAAGCAGCTGAGAGTGAATGGTAGAAAGCATCTGACTAGAAGAAGTTCGGCATAGATTAGTAAGCTCTGTGGTTGTGATTTGACATCATATTATGCATACAGTATAATTACTAGTCTACTTTAACTATTCACAGCGTTTGACAGTGTTGTCCTCTTCTCTTTCAGTAATTGTAACTTGTTAACTGCGTTTGAGTGGACCAGTCAGTATTGCTCAAATAGCTTTTGCTGTTGGAGATGGTCGTAAGATGATGAGACGCCCATTAAACTCATGCTTTATTTTGTATCCTTTTATCCATTACTGTTCAATAACGTGTATAATAAACTAGCACAGTATAGACTATAGAATCCACACATTGCTCCCAAGACTAATGCGCAACGACTCTTTAGTCACTCAAATTCCAGATTTGAAGATATTTTGTCCCATCGATTGTTGCATATTGCAGACTAGGCTAATCAAATCGCTTCTGAGACTTAGTTAAAAGTGCATTATATTAACGTTGTTGATTAATTGATTGAGTAAGATTGAATTAAGCAAGCCAATCATTGCATGAAAGATAAATTTAGACATTTTTCAGTAATTTATTTAGAAACTTAATCTGATAATATAGATGACGTCTCAAGAAATAAAGGGCAGGGCTCATTTGATAAGAATAAAACTTAATGAGACATGCCTAGAAAATAATAATAGTAGAAATTGACTTTGCGTGGGCGGAATGAACAAATTGCATAATCTCCTTATTTCACACAATCAACCAATAGTGCATCGTCATGATTCAACCAAATTATCACAACACACGATTTGATTGCTTCAGGTCAACAATACCATAGTCGTGGTGCGCATAAAGGTGCTATGCAAATATTGAATCAAAGTATAATAATTAACTTAATGGAGTATTTTTATCTCAGAAGTTTTCAGTAGCTTAGCCAGGATATTATCATGAATGGGAGAGGCTTTCATTGAGGGGGATGATTTTGTCAATTATTCACACATTTGAACAGCTAAGGCAAAAATAGCTATGTTAAACAATTTGAGCATATCGGAGGCACTAACCCACTACTGCCCCCACCGGTCTAATCCACTAGAAGTTGTTATCAATACGTCTGCCTCGTGATTGAGGTATTTATACAGCGTCAACAAACAACAAGTCGAATCAAGCAGACACATAAGTTCAGGAAGTTTCACACCACGGGTTTGAATGCAGGGCAGAAAGTCTGATTCCTGAAGCTTTCCAAGAAATGAATAGCATAGCCTATAGACCTGTTTATCAGTCTATGTGAAAGTGGAAGCTATAGCCATAATGGGATGGTCTAGGAAGTTTTGCTAGATGACAATATTCGGAGAATAATTTAGAAAATCGGTGAATGTGATAGCTTTCATCTAATCAAAATTATGACAATTAAATCTTGTAACCTTAAGAGAATTTAACGTCGTTCTTGTCCGGCCTATGGAGCTCATTCAATAGATTGTGGAGGTGCATAAGAAGCTGAAGGTCACAGATCAGACCAAACATTGTAAGAGTAAAAGAACAGCAGTCAATAATTCAGCTATTAAAACTTAATATTTGTGTATTTTCTGCTTTGCTCGTTTTGCTCTTCAACTATAATTGTGCTTAATGTTTTGTACCCTCGTACATATGCTTTGTACCCTCGTACATATGCTTTGTACCCTCGTACATATGCTTTGTACCCTCGTACATATGCAATTGTACCCTCGTACATATTATGTAGGCCTATCAACTAATACCTCAGTCTTAACGTAGGTCTACAAGCACCGAAATACGGATTACATTTACTGTTGACTGATGAATAATTAATTAATTAATTAAATGCCTAGATCCGATGACAAACCATATAAATTATAATTGGTTTCCTTCTTATTTCAAATCGTAGTGCTTGGCTAGCTACATACAGGCGCGGATTTAGGGGGGGGGGTCGGGGGGGCCATGCCCCCCCTCGAGTCGAGGCAGAGGCGTAGCGAGGGTTTCTTGTGCCCGGGGACAAACTAAAATCTGCGCCCCCCCCCAGCCATCAAAAATATCTACCAGATTGTTAAAAGTTACCAAAGTGGAGAAAAAACAGAAGTGTCATCTGTATTACAGTTAGTGCCTACATTACTATGTGAATGTAATTCACGAGCGGAGCGAGAGAAATTTCTTTTGCATTCCAGATCATAAAATAATTGTGTCCCCAACCCAAGACCGTGGCGGCACACCTGCAAGGGGGGCTCAAAAAGGGAAAAATTATTTGTGTTCAAAAAATAATAATTTCCTAATTCTGCGCACCCCTCCCGGGCTGCGCCCGGGGACATCTGTCCCCCCTGCCCCCCCCCCTTGCTACGCCACTGCGCCGAGGGGGCCAAGAAAAAAAAATTAATGCCAAAAATAGGCAAATTTTTGATAATTGTGCGTTAAATTCGCATAGTTTACCGTTTTGCCTCCCCCGGCCCCCCCTCGATTTAGCCTGGCCCCTTCTTTTTTTGCTTGGCCCCTCCCTAAAAAATACATGTAGTTGGCTCCCCCCTCAAAAAATCTTACATCCGCCACTGTCTATATATCAATCTTTATTCACCCATAAGCAATAAATCACACGAAACACAATCCACCACCAATCAAACACGAATAAAATCAATTAAGACAAATGCAGTTCACATACAAAAAGTGTCAAATATCAGCGTAGCGAGCATGAAACAAATAAACATTTGATTTATATTATCTAAATTGTAATCGAACCTGCCGTCAGATCTGAAGTTCATTACGATGATGTTAAATCAGCGATTAATCCCACTTTTACATCTATTGAATTACCGAAGTACATGCGTTATATTAAACTTTAATCTTATAATTTACTATCTCTGTGGACTTGGGCACTAGATATTCTAGTTAGACGTGTGAACCTAAAGCGAATTGTTAATACGTAAGATTTTCTACTTAAAATGTTTGTCTAAGTAGGGCCCATCTAATTTGAATGTCTGATATAATCCATATATATATGCCTGATGAATTCGAATTTTAACGTTTTAAAACGTCTTTACCCCAATTATAATAATTTGTGTGCATATTTTGTGTATATTTTCACTTATGTACGGTAATTAATTAATTTTTTAAATAATTAATTATTCGTGAATTAAATAATAATTTATGTACTGTTTAGATAACGCACTGGCAGCACCCGCAGTTTCACGCCTACTTCCCCTCAGGCAATTCCTACGAGTCTATCCTGGGAGACATGCTGTCTGATGCTATAGGCTGTGTAGGCTTCTCCTGGGTGAGTCGTTACTGATTAACTACTTTACCAAATGGTATGATTGCGTTTGGTTAAAATATCCCGAGCAAAGGATATTGTCAAATAACCTTGTGTTTGGTACAAGAAGGACTTGTTAAAGAGCCAATGGGGTAGCCTAGTTGGTTAAGCGTCTGGTTTTGTGTTTCATTGGTTCTCGGTTTGAGAATCTCCGGGCCTATCCGTCATTGATGTAGCCTTCCGGCCCCTAACTGACGATGAATCGATGAAATTGCTGTATTAATCTCTTATGAGAAATTATCATTGTGATCATTAATCAATCAGTCAGTAAGAATTTGGTTTTTTCTCTTGCAGGCAATATTCGGGACACAGAATCAGCAAAAACTGATTTTAATTTCGTGTAGCCTAATATGAATTCGAATAATTTCGCTCAATTTAAATTGTTACAGTACACGCGCAATGAATATTTTATATTTTATTTCATGTATGCGTATTCAGGCAATATGTTTCTTATTATTAGGCTACAATTATTTTAGAAATTACCAATTAATGCGTATTTAACGTCAATTTCATTATCTGACGACGACATCAGGGTCGTCTCCATTAACATTTGAACTAGGCCTAACAATCTGTCCACCTAGCAAAACTAAAACATCCAAATTCAGCAAGAAAAAGAAAGTAAACTCAATCAATCAATCAATGCTAATTTAACGTCCTTTTCCTCATCTGAAGACGACATCAGGGACATCTCCAGCAAAATTTGAACTACCAGCGTGCCCACCCACACAGGACTAGCAAAAACAAATGCTACAGGATAGGTGAGTAAATTCTATACATGTGCACAGTGCAGTTGTGCACCATTCGATCATTTGATTGATTGTCTTACATTTAACTCATTGTAAGAGCACACACCACTTCTTGATTATGCTTAAGAATGATTGATGAACAAATAACAAATTGATTGTTAATTGTTGCTATGGTGTGCACGCTGCAACACTTCTGCAACACTTTTGTTATTTGTTTTGGTTAGCTCTTGATAAGTGCTGTAATTTATTGTTGGCAACTGTTGTAGCGTCTAATGACTCCACAATGATTCGCTGTAACTGCACTCTGTGACAATCGGCACTGTAGTTGTTTGGCCTACGTCCAGTGATCAAAACAAGAACATTTAATATTGCAATGTGTTCAATTAGAATATAATTATTAGAACATATATAGCATCCATGTAGGATTATGTGCCTGGTTAATAAAATTATAGTTGGAATCAATGATCGTGACTGGATATACTGACATTTGTATAAGTTTTGTTATTGCTCCTGTTTGTACACAAATGAACTGGTTTCAACCAACTAGGTCGTTTAATCGCATGTTTGTGTTCTGTCATTGACGCAGTGTTTTGTATAGGTACGATTAATCAAAGGACAGTTCCTGTTAATATATGAGCATGTCATGGTGAATTTTAAGGAATGACAAATATTATTGCGATTATTTAAATGCTAATAATAGTACTAATAAATGTTTGAATCTCTTTTCCTCGTCCAAGGATGATGTCGGAGACGTCTCAGCAGCACATATCACAGTAAACCGGTCCAGTCTAAGTCTAATCAGCTTTCAATAATATTTTTCATTTTTAGATGTCCCTCACAGCAGCATGCTGGATGAGGAAACGGACGTTAAACCTTTATTTTCATTTTTTCATTTTTTAAATAAATAAATTTTATTTCCCTGGGTGGTAAACGACCCTGGGCTAAAAAATATGATAAAATTGATTTTAATACGTCAAAAAAGAAATATAGATAAAAAAGCATTTAAAATTAATATCTTGTACTTTGGAATACATTATTATTATTATTATTTTAGGCTGCAAACCTAATTACTAATTGTTGTGCCTGTATTTGTAGGCTGCCAGTCCGGCCTGCACAGAGCTCGAGATTGTGGTCCTAGATTGGATAGGTAGGCCTAACAATTCTCACTATTTTATTCGCTCCTCCTGCTACTGTTCTCACAGGCTGGCGGTAAAACCCCAACTCGTCTCGGCTAGCCTAAGCATTCATCCAGACGTGTCATAGAAACGTCACACTTGCTTATAGTGCTCATCAATTAATCAATCAATGTCTCTATCTATCAATCAAGCTATCTATCCATCTTTCAATCAGTCAACAAATATTTGTGTTGCGAAGTTTTGTAGTAGCTCCTTGAAGAATGCAACTTGACCGAGACTTGAACTCGAGACCGGTGATTTCAAAAGTCGTCGTGCTATCACTAAACCGCTGAGTTACATCTCTGCGCTGCGCTAAGTCTGATAGCATCAACTGGATGGATGAGGATGATCTAAGCCATTGTAATCTATTTTGGAAATCCTACACATTTAACTTTAATTAATGAATTAATTATTAAACTTAATATGAGACACTCTACTACGTCTCCGCACATTAGAGACATTATTACCTACAGTAGTGTTGACTATTATTAACAGTCAAATGATTTATTATGAATAATTGTGTAACTACCAAGCACGCCTAGCTTATAAATGGTTATATAGAATGCGTGAACCAGGATGCCTCATTCCATGAAGTCCGGTTTTATTGCATTATCAGATCAATTAACCATTTGATTCAATTAATCATATAATCGCTTTAATATTAATCAATTATATTATTTATACGCTATTCTTCTTAATTTAATAAGTCATAATTTACGATTGATAACTAGTATAATAAGGAACAATTATTATGCAGTCATTCAGTGCAGTCTTTATAGTATGCGTCCCTGATATTATCGTCAGATGATGAACTGGACTTTAAATCGGTATATGATTTGAATTGATTTATGAAACTTATTTTGTATAAATATAAAAAGGATTCTACCCATTGCTAGAAATATAGAATAAGATTATATGGGTCAGGCGGACGACTCAGGTTGATATAAATAATATTTTTCGCTGTTTTATTTACAAAAAATCTGTGCGACATATTATGCAAAATAACAATAGTACAATGATAAACTTAACTAACACATACAGATAAAATTCTAAAAATGCAGAAGTAAAGGTACCAACGAGTCAATGCGTACTTCTTGTGCGGAGCTGATCCCGTTTCTCAGCGCTTTCAGCACACAGGTGACACTAATCAAGAAGCAAGGTCGCCAGCTAAAATTATATAGCCCATATAATAAATACTGTTTATACACATTGCTTTGTTCAAATATTAAACAATACTGTTGTGACATGTAGTTAAATGCAATTGTTATCAACAATAATGTTGTGTGTGTATAGCTAAGATGATAGGTCTACCACCGGTGTTCTGGCATGAGAATGGTATTGGTGGAGGAGTTCTGCAGGTATCGTCTATTAAATTATATAATTAACATCATTTGATCAATTCTCTTAAATCATATTCAGCAAATTGGCAAATCTATTCAGAAATATACATACAAAATCCCATTGGAATGCCAAAGACCAAAATGCCTCAAGAGACAGCCATAACCCGCACAAATATATAACTATAATTAGGCTAATTTAAAAGTAACAAATGTCGAGTAGGCCTAATTTAGGAAAATTTAATATAATGTAATATGCTACAAGAGTTTTTTACTTTCATTTTCACACACGTCAGCCGCACATGTTTTGAGGACTTCCTTTCGCATTTTGTGCTTCTGTTTTTGTTATTGTCTTGTAATCTTCTGTACAATTCGAATTTCGGTATCCAAGTGATACCAGAATTGTTTTAGGCTACCTGACTCTTTCTGTGGCTAAATTACACTTTCATTTTTCTGTAATATCTCAATAACTTTGAACTTCAATAATGTTTTACAGTAGGCTACATATTATTCTAGATTTAATTATTATGTAAGATACGCCCTAAGGTAACGCCCTTCTAATTATGGATAACATGTAGAGTACTTCATACTATCAATTAACTCCTGCACTTCTGTTCTTCCATTATGTCAGGGTTTTGTTTTTGTCAAGGATATTCTATTAACCGGATGGAGCATTTACTATATACCGCTGTATAAACATTTGAAGCCCCGCTTAACTGAAAACTTATTCCGTATTCTTATATCCAGCCAATCAGCTGTTAGATTTCAAATGCGCTAACCAATCAGTGGCTTTCTTACAATTGAATAACCAATCAGATCTATCCACTCACATACACCCATCCAACCCAAGCCTGCTTCAAACATGGCGGAAAACATTATCTCCAGCTATATTATAACCTCCTTGGTTTTTGTCAAGGTTACAATCAAAAGTTGAACGGAAGTTAGTGCGTAACAATATTCGTAAGAATGTTAATATCATAAAACAGTTGACACTGCTTTGTTTGAACACGCTTCTGCATGAGTATTGAGCCTATGCGCGCATTATTTGAGGTGTGGGCGTTGAATAATAATTATGCAATTGAATGTTAGCATCATAGAAGGATTCTTTTAATTTTGTAATTTTAACTTAATTCAATTAAAGAATGAAAGCTCCTGTGTAGGCACGGGTGAAAAGAAAGGGATTCAATAAGGTTATACTTATCAAATGATACAGTCCCTTTATATATTTGATAAGTTTTGTATAGTTTTAAAAATTTGCAGTATATGGAAGAAAACAATACCTCCTATCTCGTTCCATTATAACTTGCAAACTTTACACGTTTTCCTTGCCTATAGGCTTTAGGCCTATTCGCAATTTCTTTACTTTTACATGTTGGCGTTGATTCTGATTCGGATTGTGAATGTTGTCGAAACAATTTAGCCTAAAGGCACTAATGAAGGCACTTTGAGGTAGGCTTTAATGTAGGCATGATGGCGGTAGGCTCTGTTATAATAGGCACCGCCGATGTATAGGCTCATTCAAGCTCAAAATACGATGGATTGATGCCAACGTATAAACATAAACACGACATGAGTAAGGCCGTAAAACAATGGCACGATATCTGTGTCAGGATAAATTCTCGCTTATATCCTTAACAAAACTCGTCTAGTCGAATTCCAACTTTCCTTCTAAAGAATCCGACTAGGCGGACCAACGGTTCACTGTATTTGTTAGGCAATGGTGTCTTGCCCAACTACTGCACCTCGAGAGACTATCTTCAATGACCGTTATAGCATGGAGGATAGGAAAACGGACGTTGAAGTCTTATTACAAACTGTAGGCTTAATATATTACTAATTAGTGAACAAATACAATAAGTCGTATATGAACGTTAGTAAATTATAATGTTAGAAACCAGTGAT
>JAQFZF010001483.1:0-14009 GCA_034695365.1 Enchytraeus norvegicus | reverse complement strand
GACCCACCCCGCCCCCCCATTTTTTGTTTTTGAGGCGGGTGGGTCCAAAAATGTTGTTGGGGGGTCGCCCCCCAACCCCCTCAAATTTTTTTTACACATTTAGCTGGGGGCACACATGTTAGGCACACAGAAATTGGTTAAAGGCACACACGTTTTCATGCAAATAAACATTTGATTGAAATAAACAGTCTGGCTTACTATTTTTGAACCACGGTGTAGTAACAAATTATGTAGAATAGGATGTTACACGATTTGTTTCTGTTGCAGCAGGTTTGAAGATTAATATTGCTATCAAGAATATTTCACAAATCATATATGTAAATCATGATCTTCTTGTGATTAACCATAATTTATTATCGTTTATGTTCTTATTTAGTAGAGTATATTATGCCTAGGCATATCTCTAGGCCTACTCTACTTGGTTACATATAAATTATATATGATTATAGCAATAAAAGAAACAATACACCCTTGACATACATGAATTATAATCTTTACACCCGATGTGCACTGTAAATTATCAATATGGGCTGTAGTGCAGTCGTTCATGTTTTATTTCAGCATTTAGTATAGTATAATTTTTATCACAATACATGCAGACTGTAGAGCATCGGTTACCAACCTTTACCAATGGTCGATCCAAAAAAAATTTCGGAGGTGTTATCCGACCCCATTCGTTATAACAGTACATGTATACTACACCCAAATAAATATAAATTTTAATTTAAAACTTTCTTAAAAAGAAAACTGTAGCGTACTTTACTTAGTCTACTACTTGCTAGAGTGGAATATCGTATTTATACATGAAATGTATGTTCATCACGATCTGGCGACCCAATAGAATTCCAATTCGACCCCACGTGGGGTCGCGACCCATAGGTTGGGAACCGCTGCTGGAGACTGATGTCAGCTATAGGTATCTCTTTATTCGTAACGAATACAGGGTAATAGAGACAACATTAACAATATTGGAACGTAAACTAAGTAACAGGTGCGCCAAACTGTATATGTATTAGCTATGTATTGAAGACAACCAGACGTGATTTATTAATGCTCCTAGATCGCATGACCTCAATCGATGATAATTGAATTAATAAATTAGTTATAGGCTGGCTGTTCGCATTATTCTCAGCGTTGTATAATTACTGGAAGTCACTCGAGATGTAGTAGTATGGAGCAGATTGATATTTAGTCAAATGATATAAATGATATAGTTCTAGTAGTAGTAGATGTAGACTGAGAGTGTAATTACATTAAAATACAAATTACAATGCGATCCATGATTAAATCTTGCACTTTTTATTTCTTTTTATGCCCTGGGTTGTAAACGATCCTGGGCTAAAATGATAAATTGATAATTATTGCTTAAATAAATATATATAGATAAAAGTCATGTTTAAATTTCTCCGAAACTCTGAAATGCCGTCTTGCTGAAGTTGTCACGAAGGTCAATTCCATTTAAGTGTTGGAGTGCTTTTGACAACCGTTGCCACAGGAAAGTTTTCTCCTGGGTGTCACCAGATATGGTATGAGACCTTCTGCCTATTTCGTCAATAAAATCTGTAGCGGCAGCATTGATTGGCCCCAGGGTCTCAAAGGCGATAGGTACGAAAGAATATCTTGTCATGAGCACATTGTACTTTGCACCTACTTCATTGCTGCTACCTCCACAGCAGCACCCGCCCCGGACATCGAGGAGTTGAGATTACTGGAAGCCAGTGTGTAGGTTACAGTAACGTCCCAAGTAGGGGATTTTCCATCAGACCAAGGTATCTGAGTTCCACTGCCTGGACGCTTCCCATCTGTCTGAAGCAGACCTTGAGGCACTTTAACAGCTGGGACGTTAGCACGAGTTAAAGCACGCCATAATATGTTGAGATAGTTATGGCGGCCAATTCTTCCAGCACTACGCTTGCAAGCCAAACCGTGAGTGCCTAGAACGTTAACAGTAACACCGCAGATGCAGGTGTGAGACTCACATAGGCTGGTACCAAGACCTACTGCTACCCAACTGCCTCATCATCAAATCGAAGTCCACAAGATGATAGAGGTAAGGCATTCAGCCAGTCTCCGCTGTGTTCCTTAGACTTCGTAGAGCAATGATCATCCTTTGATAGGAAAAGTTAGCACTAATAAAAGTTTTCAACACAATGTTGGAAAATTTAATTTGTTTTGCATACCATACCAGTCAGTGGAACTATTTACTTGGGCCGATTGTGTACAATTACTCATGTTTGCATTGCTTTATACAGATCTCGGCTCAAGAAAGTAGACGTAAGAAGAAAGAATATCTAGAGACTTTGGAGAAAAAGTGTGTGATCTCTTCTTCAATCAACTAATAATAGCTAATAATAGCTATATTATATTTTCTGTTAGCTATTATTAAGGTCTGAAGGGCGGAATTTTTCGCGGAAAATAAGGTTTAGAGCGGGAAGCTTGATGTTTAGCGGAATCGCGGAATTTGTTCTAAATGTCATTGTCGTTCATTTATTGACTGAATATAGGCTACAACAGTAAGCCAATTCTCATAGGGCATACGCCGCATACCTCTCACCTTTCTAGCTTACCCCTCCCACATGAGTAAATGAGTCTATGAGTCAATGAATCTCTGATACCTAATTATGAGTCCGTGACTAGTCAATGACAAGTGACTGTAAATTGTGATTTAAGCTAAATAATACTATTTTTTATTAATTTATGACAAATTATGAGTAATAAACACGCAAAATTACGCAAGTGGAACTTATAGCGGAATCTGCACGCTAAATCGCGGCAAAAATCGCGCATTTCCCGCGGAATATTGGATTTTTCACCGTGGAAAACTTCAGGCATTAGCTAGCATGTTGTTACTTACTTTATGTTACTTTACTGTTACGTTGTTACCTGTCATATTATCATTTTATGGATCATTTATTGATTAACTTGATATGTCATAACTAAATTGATATCCTACTGAGGGCAACAACTTTTACATGATTAATTTATCTATCAGATATCTTAATTGATTAATTGCCTTTGAGTAAATAGTGAAACTTTTTTGAAAGACTTTACAAGGAATATTTCATAAATGTGAATTTTTTTCATGTTTAATAGTTAAACTGCTTAAATGGTTTATAGATCGATTGAGTATTTGATTAACGAATAAGAGATAGATTCCATTTCCAATGATTCTGTTTTCAATCTCTATGATTATTTCAAATCAAATAATCAAATCAAATAATGGTTTAACGCCAGGTTTATCATCTTACGACGATATCAGGGACAATTTAGTAACTACCTTAAAGTTTCATATTTGCTTGAGATGTCTCTGATATTTCCTTCGGATGGGGAAGCGGATACTAAATTTTCTCTGCATAATATATTTATTCTCTTTCAGAGTTGACAATGTCTCCCAGGAGAATCATCACCTGAAGAGAAAAGTGGACACTCTGGAAACAAACAACAGGTAAGTCTTCTATTTATCGACTTGATTGTTTCCTTTCACATCAGCTAATTTAGTTTTTATTTATATAATTGTTTCTTAACTCTTACAGCAAGCATCTGATGCTTCCTGACCCAGTACTGTTTGTTATGTTATCTGCAATTGTCAGAGAAAATGATTGAGGTCTAGTTAAACGTAGTTACTGCATCAATTCTTTCAATATAGTATTATGATTCCATCCATTCAGCATAACAATTACACACCATTATAAGTTGAACAAAAGTTCATTTATAATTTTTTCTCGGACGAGTTAATTAGTGTGAAGTGGAATTTCTTAAAGTCACTAAGATAAGAATTTTTTAATGTCACTAAATTGTTTAAAGCTCAATCGGTGCTTCGTACATCTGTAATGGCCTTTAACCAATCATTGTAACTATAGTGCTTGATTGTGTTGAGCCATCTTGAAGGTGCTTCTGAACCTTGACTTTGATTTTTTGATTTTGAACTTGACGCAGACCAGAGCGGTGAATTGTCTGTTAAATAAATATTGTCTGTAAGTCTACTTAAATTGACATTTATTCAACTCATTGTTAGGCAGACTTATATTGATTGATTGATTACTTGATTGATTTACTGTTTTATTTATTAATTCTTACCCTGGGTGTAAATAGCCCTGTGGGTTTTAATAAAAATGATTTATGAAGAACGGAATAAATCGTGGCCCGGCTACTCAAGATCGATTGGATTGAAAGAGCAGCGAAGCAAATTACATTAAACCTCTGCAGAGCTATTGAGAGCCACCGAAATCACCTCAACCCACTGGCTAGATCCCGATACTTATCCAATTTTCTGGCGGCCGCAATTTCAAAATTGGCTAATTGATTGACTAATTGATTGACTGACTGTTTAATTGATTGATTGTATATATAGATCACTGATATCACAGTTGCAGAGATTGCAAGCTCTAGTTAACAAGCTCAGTCCCGTGTCAGCTCAATCCAACACAGCAGCCTCCACCACCTGTGTTCTTGTTAGTCTTCTTGTTTTCATGGAGTTTTATTTCAGCAAAATTATTTTAGCATTTATATTATTTTTAGCCGTATATTTTCAGACATGACATACGCACAATGTTAACCTTTACCTTAATCTTCATTTAATTTATTCTCAAATCTTTATTATAATCTCCATAATAATTACTACTAATAAAAGACTTATTATTTGAAGGAAATGGTAACATTCAATTGTGAATAATAAACAGTGGAGTAATAATATTAAGACAAATATGTGGTCTCATTGTATAGAGAGAGAGCCATTACAAATTGTATATTTTATACAATTGAGTGTTTATTGTAAACTTGATACAATAATAAGGTTTTCATTAAAGTCATTTTCTTAGAATGTTAGTAATATTGTGAATTTTTAATTGATTAATTGATTATAATGTTATTTCTATAATGTATATTATATATATATATGTAATTGTAATTTCCTTGCAGGTAAACTGAGTGAAGACAGAATGATTCACACAGACCAAACCCATACTGCAATCCAGCTTCCTGTTTCGCTCCAAAACATTCACTTTGGCGCCCTATTTTATCTCGTAGTAATTTTGTCTCGTTTCTCCTCTGCTGGGTTCTGATGTTGTGGTACAGATATAGTATAGAGTGGAGCTGGTGACCTCACTATCATATTAATGACTTTGTCACGTGTGTGCTACAATCACTCAAGATTGGGGTCAGCTCCGCGTCTACGTTTGGTAACGAATATGGCACACAACCTTTACCTTTTCTACGGATATCATAGTTACTGCGGTGCCTTTCTCAACCCGCATTTAAAGTGATTTGGTGAAAATTTTTAGCCACATTGTTAACCACAACATGAGTACTGTCGCTCCTAAAACCTGTTTGTGTGCGTGTCCTCGATGTCCCCGATATCACTGTCAAATAATGAAACGAATGTTCACATACTTATCGATCGATTAATTTGATTAGTTGATTGATTGATTGATTAATTTACTAATTAAATTGAATGGTTGAGTGATTGACTGATTGATTAAATGAAGTATTGAGCTACTAATTTCATTCTTTCATGACCTCACTTCTACTAATTTAGTCTTTTAATGACACCAGGATGCAAAGTGAAAGACACCTGGCATGCTTCTCAGATATTTGTGTAACATTGTAGGGCCTATTGGTATAAATTTACCTTAAAATTGATGAAATAGCATATTTTAAATATTCAGTAATGATAATATAGTATTTATTTGCTATATATTTTTGTTCTACATAGATCTAATACACGCATGATGTAGGTCTTGGTGATTATATTTGTATTGAAGTACTATTGTAATTTTATTTTATTTATAAGTTAAAAGCCAATAAAGTTTAAACTACTTTATTAGTTAATATTTTGTTCTTTGGGCGAATATTGATTATGCAATTTAAATTTATTTAATATATAGATGTGTGTTATGTTTTGCTGAATTATAAATAATTATGAATTTAATTTAGTTGGATGAATTCACCAACTTATTTGTAAATAATACATAAAATGTAATCTTGCTATGCCTACTGTATTTAAAAGCAAGAAAGTGTATGATTTTCTATTATAAAAGTGAAGCATATTATGTTGTACTTTATGATTTAAGCTTGAGAAATATGTCCCTTTGCAGATTGCCATGGAGAATATTTGACTGCTAACTGAGCCTTATTGATGTAAACCTAAGCCTTGACAATTTACTGGTACATTTCACTGAGTGAAGCTTCATTTTGTGTGTACTATATGATTATATTCAGTTTTGCTTCTGTAAACTGTGGCTTCTCTATAATAGATTACTTATTTTAATAAATATCACTGCTTTATTTTATGATTAGGAAAAATTTAATTCTGAGATTTATTCCAATATTTACAGGTATTCCAGTTTTATTTTAACATTCCCGAACAGATGCGTTTGATATGCAAAGGTGTGCGGAGTTTGTTTCAAAATATTAGAGGAGTAAGACACATTTTTGTACAAAGTTATAGTAAAGGTTGTTAGTTAATATTTTGTATAAAATTAAAAAGAGAAATTATTCTGAAATTAATACAATAGTTTACTTTTTTTGGTTAATTGCTTTTGCTTTTATTTAATGTATAAATAATTGGTGTTATCTTGTATTCGATATGCTTAAATATATACCAAGAATAGGCAAATGTCTTAATTCAATGTATCGGAAATTGTACTATGGATGTATACAATTATTGTACGTGTAAATTCGATATATGCACTTTTTTATAGGTCTACACATTTGCAGTTATGTGCTTTTAATTATATATATTTGTGCACTCTTGTGTGTAGACGACTATGCGCAGAAGCAGACATA
The DNA here is from genome assembly GCA_034695365.1 of Enchytraeus norvegicus. Taxonomy (NCBI): domain Eukaryota; kingdom Metazoa; phylum Annelida; class Clitellata; order Enchytraeida; family Enchytraeidae; genus Enchytraeus; species Enchytraeus norvegicus. The sequence goes on along the minus strand of JAQFZF010001483.1, from coordinate 7,226 downwards.
CATTAACTAATGCAATAATTACTTGATCATATGATGATGTCAGGCACAATAGATTTATCATACATTGCAGTAGTGTAGTTGGTAGTTATTTATTCTATTTGTGAAAGTTTTATTAAGATCTCATTTGATTTGTCTGCTACTCTTTCTGATCTTTTGTGTGTTTTATTCAAATGTCTGTTCTTCTCAGTTCAGGATTAAAATTTATATTCAAGTTTTGCCCTTGAGATAATTCTGGCATCTAGGGGGAGCCGGGGGGCTAATATACCACTTGTAGTACAGATTTGCAAGTATTGATAAATCAATCAATCACAGCGCTGGAAATAGACGTTTCTAAGCCAGTGATTCGTTGTTTACAGAGTTAGGGTTGTTGGGTGGGTGGTGATTGGTTCATGACAAATCTGTATGACAGTTCTGATAGATGTTGCCGGGCTTGGAGGGGGGGGGGACGAGCAAGAAACTCCTGAGGTTAAATCTGTGATATAGCTTAAACTGTACCATATTTTAACGATCAAGTAAAATACTTTGAAGCTGACATTTCTGCATACAATCTTTGTATCGTCAAATACAGCAATGCAATCTGCTCTATTCTGGATATCAATAAGAGTTTTAGATATGGCATACGAGCTTATTGTCTGTTTCCTCAGCATGTGTGATAGTGGTGACATAAATAATTACAGTAGATGCAGGGTTTGTGTAGATTACTTTCACTGTTAATAATGGTGTCTTATTGTAGTAGAATTGTTGGACTTGCGTATTAAATGCATAAAGACGTATTATAATGCATAAATTGATGAATAAGATGTATTATAATGCATAATGCATTATGATGTATTATAATGCATAAATGCAGAAAGATGTATTGGGCTTAGTACGTATATGTGTGGGGCATTTTTCAGGAGATTGTATTACATTTCATAGAAGATATGCTCACTTGTATTTACTTCTTATCCAGCATTTGTGTGTGCTTTAATTCGATGCAATGCATCAGTGTATGTGTGTATTTGTTTATGCCTTTAACTTTTTATGCAAGATGTACCGGTTTAAAGCAAAAAAGCAAGTAGTTTATGGTGTAATTAAAGTTAGATATAGTAGGCCTATGTAATCTAAGTACAGTTAGGTGTATAATTTGAGTGATGAACCTTTTAATGTTGTATGTTTGACAAAATGCATATACATGTAGATTGTACGCCTTATAATATTACTAATTGTGTAAAGACCTGTGCATTAACGTTTACTTGTGTAAGCATAATTCTTGTGTTGTTAATGAGTGCTCAATTTCTATGCAAAAATCTAGAGTGATCTCTGTATAAAATAGTTGTAGAAATTATTATTTAAGTTATTTTTATCAGCTGCCCTTGTGAAATCATTATGCATGAAATTAGTGGTTTGATTAAAAATGTAGTATAGGAATTGTAACACTACTGCATATAACTTATTTTGTTTCTCTTAGACGTGCCTTTTGCCATACTGTTGACAATCTGTAATCAGACTATGGATGCGATCTGTAATATATGCCTAATAGTTAGTTTATGTCTTTACTCTTTAGCTTCTTATCTATGACTAAGTTAAGACCATAGATATCATAATATTACTCTAGCTCTAGCTAGAACTAGAGCAATATTATAGATATCTATGGTTAAGATATGTAAGTATGATCTCTAATGTACATGTATACATAATTCTAATTAATTTCAGCATGATTTTTTATTTGACTTAACATGCCATACTTTAACAAGGCTAAATCTTTGATTAATATAGTCTATTTATCTCTTCGAGATTATGTTTTTTGCGGACTATATTGGATGTGTGTTGTTGCGGAGACTCATAGAGTTACTTAGAATGTGAAACCGAGCATTAACTCATAATCACAATTATGATGCAATCAGCAGTTTCATGCTAACCTTTTTGTTGTTTATTGTTAAATACATTTTATTTATTTTTTAGACAGAGTAGATATATTTATAATTTGAGTAGGTATTATTATTGTAGTTAATATCTCTGAATATCTTAATGAAATATTATGAGCCCTTTACAGTTTGTATATATATAAAATAGTTGTTATTGGGATGTAGATGCGTGATGTGCAATTGTCTAGTTTTGGTGACCGTGAAGCCGTTAGCCTGTTTAGAGATTAGAATCGATGTATTTATTCTGTATATATTTTCTGTGTTTTATTGCAATTTCGTAACATAATAATCTGCTGAAATGTGCTCAGTTATTTTTGTCAATTTGTTTGTCATTGTTTATTTTTTTGCGCAGCATTTTGTATGTTAATATTAAAGTGGAATGTGTTTTATTGAAGATTTATAAGTAATTAAGAAATTTTAGAAGTTGTTATTGTTAGCATGTGTGCCTATTTGCCATTTATTTGTATTTTAATATCGCTCAGAATGACTATAGCTATGCAGTGATGTTTATAATTATATTCTAAAGCTTTCTAATGGTGTAACAGATAGAGATGTTTCATGACATTTTAGTGTTTTATTGCATCTGTAGCGATTCTAGATTTAAATTACAAATAAAAATTATCTCCACCTTCTATCCAGTGAACTGTAAATTTACTGTATAACGATGCAAATAGAACAGATTCAATGGAAATCACGCTTCTGCGATGTCGCTAAAATCCTATTTATTTAATTATTGTCTTGCTGTATCGCAATTTTATTTAGACAAACATGCTTGATATCATGGCATATTTGTATGTTCAATAGTGACATTTAGAATCTTCAAAAACTTTCAACTTAAATCTAGAACCATCACTGATTGTAATTATGGTGTGTTGTAATTATTTATTAATTAAATAATTATTGTAACTATTGATTAGCAATTATTGCGTTAATTGTTAAATTATAATATAATTTATCTAATAAATAAATATGTAAGAGGACGCTGATCATGAAATAGAGTATTGCTGTATGTTCTTCGACTTGTAATTTATTCTTATTTGCCTCATGAGATCTCTTAGTAAAGTACATACAGCATGACGGTTAAGTGGGTAGTAGTAATCTTCTTTATGTGTAGTCAGTTGTACTGTGTGTCTGTTTTGTGTGTGATGAGTGAAATACTTAGTACCAGAGTACTCTAGTATTAAATACTTAAGTACTTAGTACAAAATGTTTAAAATATAGAAGTATTTAGTACTATATGCTTAAAATTCTTAAATATTAAAAGTATTTTTAAGTACTGAATGCTTAAGAATTTAGTACAAAATGATAAATAAAGTACAGAATACAGATGTGTGTAAAAGTACACTATAATCGTTCATTTGAGCGAAATAATCCACTTGTGTTATAAATTTGATTACAGTACAATACAATACAATAACGATAGTGGGTTAGAAAGCAACCTACTTGTTTAGACCGTGTTCAACTAGCTAAATACTATCCTGATTCAATGAATTTGATTGACATATTTAAAGTTTTGATTAAATAATTCATAGGACTCAATTAAAGGAGTAACTTGATTGGAATAGAACTTGAATTTAGTAGTTTGCTGTTGTCATTAACGTGTTTAAAATACTTTGCTAGTATCACTAACTTGATTAAGATGGTTGGTTACTGTCATTAACTTACTTGAAATTGTTAACTAGATTGAAATAATAATTGCAGTTGCACTGTTGTGATTTACATGTATTATGTAAGGATTATGTATTTGTTAGGCCGACGATAATTAATTAAAGACTTTTGTCTAATTAAAATCATTAATTAGTTTTAATTAAGTTATTAATTAAATTGAAAGTTAAAACTCCATCAAATGAGCGATTTGTTTTCTGTGTTTGTTGTTTTGGAGTAACGAGTGTGCCTTATTTCAAGTTATGTGCAATCTGTGAACAAGTTCCAAGTATTGTATAGTCGAGTGCCTGTACTGTATGAACTTGTATTGTCCTGTGTGTGGTGTGCTTGTACTGTCCTATGAGTAATGTACTTGTACTGTCCTGTCAGTTCTGATGTACGTGCACTGTTAGTGTTGTACTAGTACTCTGTCCTTTCAGTGCTGTTGTACAATGTACTTGTACCCTGTACTGCGGTACACCTACTCTGACTTTATCCTGTCAGTACTGCTGTATGTGCACTCTGTCCTGTCGGTACCTTTGTACTTGTACTCTGCTGTCAGTACTGTTGTACTTGTACTCCGTCGTGTCAGTACTACTGTACTTGTACTCTGTTTTGTCAGTACAGCTGTACATGGTACTGCCTTGCCCGCATCAATGGAGATCTCTTACACAAGTTATTTGCAAGCATCGTATTGTTTAGTATTCTAAAGTAAATCTGTCTAGATGGTGTTTAAGTGTTACTGAATTATGCTTGTGAAAAAGTCATTTCAGATTGATTTTGCTACTCGTGTGTAGTTCAGATATTTTAGTTTTCGAAACATAACGCAAGCCTGAAGGTTAACACGTGAGTGTACTTATTTTATGTAAAATCGTTTCTATTAATGTCACATGTGTAATTACTGTCACATGTGTAATTACTGTCACATGTGTAATTACTGTCACATGTGTAATTACTGTCACATGTGTAATTGTTAACGAAACATAATACATGCAATATTTAGTTTTTAATTTAAATTTAGAGCAATTCTATCCATAATGTTATTATGTGGGTATAGTATTTCACTGTACTGTACTTGAAGTAGTTATAACTGGATATTTTGGCAGCTTTTATACTTTATTATAATTACAATAGGTTTAAACTTATAAATACGACAAATCATTTATTTATATGTTAAATCTTTGATTTCCTTTAATTACTCACAAAGTCTTCGGTAAGAAATTTAGCTGTCTGATTCTATCTTATGAAGCCACAATTAGGGCTGGAAGTTGTGGCGTGCTCCTGTAATCCAGCTACTTGGAGGCTTACGTGAGAGACATTGGTCATATCCTATACTTACAGAAGTTTTCTGCAGAGTTGCAAAATTATTATTGGATTCGCTCTAGGCCTACCTGTATAGTGTATAGAGTTTACTGGGCAATCAAGTTATACACTTCAAAAGTTAAAAGTGGCATTTGAGGCGTAGCTTTATATTTGTGTACTTTAGGATTGATATACTTTGTGATTGTGTTTCATCTGAATGCAATGGTGTTATGGGCAGCATAGGGAGGTTGTATTTTATGTAATATTGGTGAAACTCTTGAATTAGTTGTAAGCTTTCAGATTAAATAATTTAAAGTGTATTTATGTAACTGTGGATGTAGTAAAACTATTAGATTTATTTGAGTACTACTTTTTCTGACAAAGCTGAGGAAAATCTGATAAAAATCTTGAGGTAGCTTTCTGTCAAACACACGCCTAGGTACATTGGGCCTAGATACATTGGGCAACGGTTAGATTCGAACTCATGTCCTGCTCGAAAGGCAAGTGCCCTACCCACAAACCGTTCCAACCGACGAATTGTAAAGTTTAAGTTAAAGCCTTCATGACAGAGCCTCAATCGTAGGCCTACATTTTGTTGTGAAACTCAGTTTATTTAAGCGAATAAGATGTAAGACTTTGTGCCTTGGACGGTCTATGAGGCTGAGAACTGATGTGTAGATATGTAATGTATATAATATGCTGTATAAATTGTCGTACGTTAGATCTGTGTAAGCGACAGGCAGTCTAGATTCTATAATATTGTGCCGTGTTATGTATAAATAAAATACTAATAATTATTGAAATCGTGTCGAGTTTATTTATTTTGATTTTTCGTCTCATGTGTGTATCTAACCAGTGCTCTGCCTATCTATCTGTCGATTCCAGAATTTCCAGTCAATCTTATCTATCTAGTGCTCTGTCAGACGGCAAGTTCACGACACAAATTAATACACAGGCTTCATTCTCGTTCATTATCGAGCACATCATCGATCAACCCAACAAATTAATCCCATCACAAATGCCTTACCCTTACCACACGTAGGATGACGTCACAGTTCAAAGGAAATTTATGGCGTGAGGTGGTTTACAATTGCCTTCCTCAGTGACTGCGTTAGTCGTCTCTTACGAGACACGTAAGTTTCGTTAGTTACGAAACAAACGAAACAATCAATGTTAACCCTAGGAGACCCAAGATGATTTTGGTTACATGCAGACCCAAGGGGGGGGGGGGTGGGCTCCAGGAGCCCACTAGTATAAATTTAGCCTCAGGACTTATAAATATTAGTATTTTTGTTAAACTTTAAAAACTGATCCATTTACAATTAATTTTGAAGGTTCTTACATTTATGTTGATGTATTTCGCAGGTGTAAACAAATTATACAATTTCGGAGCAAAACACCCTTTTACTACATTTTATCATTTTCATATATTACATTTTCTGTTTCAGCGTCACAATATACCAGTGCACACTAATTATATGATACCCCTGGTCGCTACCAAAAATTGTACATGTTTCAAATGCTAGAAAAAAAGTTGTACCCTAGTCACTATGTGTCAGAGTGGGTAATAGACAATGTAAACAAATTTCATATGTTTATTCTTTGTAATTTTCGTGCAATTAGTAAAATACCAACTAGTGGGATCCTGGAGCCCCCCTTGGCGCTTCTAGGGTTAAGTATAATACATCAAAGTTTTAATACAACTAACTGATTTCCCGTATTTATAAGTTTAAACTGATCTTAATTATAACAAAGTATAGCACCTAGGTTTGCTTATTATACTTTATTATAATTACGATTAGTTAAAACTTATAAATACGCCTTATCATTTTGTAGTACTCCATTAAATGAAATCATTTTTCAATAAAATGAATGTTAAAAGAAATCACATAGAGTGAGACTAAAGAATCAAATATAGAACCTTGAATCTTGAAAATGACAATGTTGCGCAAAACAGTAAGCCTACTTGAAATTTGTAAATAATTGCGGCTCCCGACTGAGTCTGAAAGGCACTTATTTGCAGTGATGGGCACCTAACTAAAAAAAAGTAGTTTAACTAACCTATTTTTTTAACTAAAAAAAGTAGTTTAACTAAACTATTTTTTTAACTAAAAAAAAGTAGTTTAACTACTTTTTAAACTAAACTTAAAAAAAGTAGTTTAACTTTTAACTAAAATAAAAGTAGCAAACTATTTAACTACTTTTCTAACTACTTTTCTACGCAAAATTTGCTGTTTTCTATATAAAATTTTAACAAAACCCATAAATAAGCGTTACTAAGCTATAATTTCCACAAAAATCAACAGAAATTAACAAGAAAACATAATTCCTATAGTATTGTTTTATGTAAAATAGAGAAATGAGCATGCATTC